>JAKCPI010024786.1:0-17410 GCA_023213315.1 Euborellia annulipes
AAGTAAAGTGTACTTCAAACAATTTTCACGAAAAATTTTACTGATATACTTTTAAAAGAGCGCCTAAAAAATAATTGATTTATGAATTTTAAACAAAATCGTTAGAGCGAATTTTGAGAAAATAGAAAAAAACTGAAAAAGTACATCAGTATAGTACTAGTACTTTTTGGCTGATTTTGTTTTCATGACTTGAGAGGGTTCCTAGCTCTTAACGTTGTTGAGATATTTTGTTCACAGATAGGACCATGTCGCGAAAACCCATTTTTTTGGATTCAGGGGAACTCAAAACGTGTATATCCATCAAAATTTCGACATGAATCCAATATTTTCTCTCTCTATATATAAACATATATAGGGTAAGAGAAAATAAAATTTATAACTTTAAGTCGTTGGTTTCCTTCCGAGCTTTGAGTGAATTTATAAATGATTTTCTCACATAATAGTCATAGATGACATGGTGGTGTCCATCACCGCCGGAACCACCGCTTGATCCGCCGCTGGAACCACCGCTAGAGCCTCCAGCATGATGAAGGTTCACGATATGATGATGGACGGGTTCGTGTTTGACGGCGACTACTTTATGTTCATGATGCACGGGGGTATGGTGATGGGTGGTCTGGATCGAATATCCCAAACTGGGATGATGGTGACTCAGCTGAGCTGAGACGCAGACTACCACCGACAAGACAAGAGCCACCTGAAACAAAGTGTTGAACCATTAGATTTACCTAGATATCACTAATAAATAAGAAATATATAATATTATATATATCGCGTATGTGAATTTATACAAATAAATATTATTATATATATACTATATTAATATTTGCTGTGGTCTAATGGTTAGGGCACTCCGAGTACAAATCGGAGGATCCGTGGTTCGACTCCCGGCGGCACACCCTTATTTTTTTTCGGTTATATGAATTAATAAATATTTAATTGTATAGATATCACTAGCACTATTTTAATGTTATAAAATTATAAATTTTTTATTTGTTTATCCGGGTTATTACCCAAAATTTTTTAAATTTCTTCCGAAGTTTTGCAATATTTTTTTCTGAATTTCTAATTTCTTTGGGACTTTTAGAAAAAAATAAGAGTAATATGTATTTCAATCCTCAAAAGACCGAAGTAGGAAGAAGAATAAAAAATAATACTTGAATTATTAAAGATCAAAAGTATACAAGAAATTAATATCAATAAGATTTTTTTTTTCTAAAATAGCAAAATTATTTTTTTTTAAATATATTTAAGGTCTTTTTTGGCAAAGAAAGCCATTTAGACCCGGTCTTTATTTAATTCAATTTATTGGTAGCCAATTAAAAAATTTTGTCGCTTCAAACGGGATGCAAACCCGAGACCCTTGGTACAGAAAGCCAGAACGCTACCAACTACACCAAGACCCGAAGGCAATTTTTATATTATAAAATTAGAAATTTTTTATATTTGTTTATCGGATATTACCCAAGATTTTCAAAATTTCAGATGAGAAAATGACAAGTTGTTCTTCCCATTGGTTAGGAAGCCAAAAATGAAAGGCCTAATTACTTGTCCAACAATATAAAGAACTGATGAAGTATTTTTTTTTTTTTTTTTTGGAGGGGGGGGGATAGATAAAGGGAATTCCAAATCCAATTTTAAAATTTCGAAATGAAAAAAACGTTGGCGACTATGATTAAAGAAACCCACAATTGTATCCGGGGATAAAATTGTGTACTCTAGCTTTGAATGATTGGAACAGCAACTTGGCTGAATCACACTCATTTTAAAATAGTAACAATCCGAACTCTATTTAAAACACATCTGAGATATTTTAGAACCTAATTTTTTAATTAATTAGTATCCAATATAATTTAGAAAAATTTAACCGCTGAGAACGGGAAGCATATCCTTGACCCTTAACACAAGAAGACCTGAAGCCAGACAATCACAAAGTTTGTTATTGTTTTTTTTTTTTTTTTAAATAAATAAACAACCAAAGTTTTTATCCATTGATGAACACTCTACTTGTTGAATGACTCCACTGATATCACTTTGATAAAACATCACTGAGCACCAGCTGATCACTTACTTGGCCGTACATGATCCCTGATATAGGTGAGTTGTTGCTGCTCGAAAGACGGAGCGGGTTGTGATACTCTGCCATTGACAGACGGCAACTTTTATACTTACCCTGGGCCGGCGAAAGTCACACTGATTCCCCCCACTCACCCCCGCCAGGGTCTATTCTTTCAAATTGAAAGATTTGTCTTAAAAATAGTTTATCGAAAGGATTATGTTAAGCTAAACTATCTACTTTGAATTTATAACCATATGATTAATATAAGAGTAAATGTAGGTAGTTGATTTTAGGATTAATGTTTTCTCAGGTGTTTTTAATAAAAAAAAAATTGTATGGTCTTCTTTTCATTCAAATACGTTTTGTTCAATTTTTTTTTTTTTTAACCCTCTCTTTTTTTCCCATTCACACTCATACACACATTGACGCAGTCTTTTCGACAACTTAGGCAATTTAAGACTTTTAAACGATAAACGTTATTAATGAATATATTAATTGGGGGTCCAGGCACCAAATGGCTTAAATAAAATCATCGGACTGCCTGGGATCCGAAACCGCGACCCTTGGTATACAAGGCCAGTACGCTAACCCCCACATTTACAAATTAACATTTATATATGGATCGTTTATTTTGAAAGTGGTCCATTTTCTATTGTTTCGAGAAAATGAAAGGTTAACATATCTGTTTATTAAAAAATCTATTTACCAACCAATTTTTCAATTGTACAAAACATGGGAATTTTTTAAGAAATTTACCACTAGCTAGTTTACATTAATTTAAGCATAAATTATGTGATATCTCATTTTTTTTTTTAAATGGACTTACACCACTTTCAAAATAAACGGTCCATATTTGTCCCATCATGTTTTGTATAATTTATTGAAGGCAAGACCGCTGAGAGCCTTTCCGGGCCTCGGGTCTCTAAATTAATACGCCTTCCCTCCCTCCTCCCCATTCCAAAAAAAAAAATTTCGATCAGAATATATTCGCTCTTTTTTTTTTCTTGAAATTTATAGTTGGTGTCTCTAAATTTAATCCTAAAAAGTAAAGTTAATCCTAAAAAAAAAATCACAAATTATAAAAATCTGGAATTCAAGATGTAAAATTTATAAGTATGGAAAATATTTATATTTTGTTACCATGGCAACCATTTCTCTTATCTTTTCTATGAAGTACAGGAGTTGTACTTGCTTCGGCGGTACATATACTAAAAAAGTACAGGAGTTAAGTTGTGCTTCAAACAATTTTGAGCTTTTTGGCCGATTTTGATTAAAAGCTTAAGCTTTTAATCAAAATCGGCTCAGAACTCGAGTTAATAATTATTAACTCGAGTTCTGAAGGTGCCTAACTTAAATATAAAATTTCAACCTCGAAGCTCAATTCCTTCGTGCTAGGAGGCTAAAAAAAATCTCAAAAATAAAATAAAATAAAAAAACTAAAATATAAAGCTAAATATTTTTATGAAAAAAAAACGCACATGGCAGTAAGCGCCTGGTGCTTAGGCATTAAAATCAACCGCTACGCTTTGTTTCTGCCTTTTTTTTAATTCATAAAAAAGATCGACGAATATTTACAAATAAATAAGTAAAAGACAAGAAGGAAATATTGTAAAAGAAGAGAGCTAATATTATTTCATTAATTTAATAAAAAAATTTTAATTAAAGGCTGACGTTTTGGTTTGAACCATTATCAGAGGTTATGGAATTATGATATATACTCATCATACATACATATATTAATCATACAAAGTCAAAGTTAATATAAAATAATGTAATATAAATTTTTCTCTAATTAGCATGTATAGAGTCTGGTAAATATGCTTCTGCTTTGAGCCTAGGTCAAGAGCAATATAAAGAGATATATTAATATAAAATATTAAAACCTTTAAGTCTGTAGAAACAGGGTGTGTTCCATAGGCGCCGGAACTGGGGGGGGCAAGGGTACATTGCCCCCCCTGGCATCCTATAGGAGGGGGCAGAGGGGACTAATATGTCTTCTTTTATTTCATTTATTTTTTAAAATAACACTCTATTGTATTTCTAATTTCTAAAAACATTTTATATTGAATTAAAAGAAGAAAATTAGAAATATTTAAAATAGTATAAAACAAATCTACTATATAGCCTAAAAATTTTTGGATAAAATCACTAGGAAATTTTTTAAATTTTATAAGTAGTTGTTAAGGAAACTGCAGTAAGTAGATCCATTCCAAAGTAGTGGATTAGTAGTAGATCCATTCCAAAGTAGATGGATAATTATAGGCAGGAGCAGTCAATAAAAAAGACTCTGTTTGCTGGTTCTAATCTCGGAGACGTCTCGGTTCTTTTAATATAAGAGCTAGGGTAAAGTATACAGTGGTTGGCCCCCCATACAGTGATTGGCCCCTACGGCCTTAAACTTATAAAATAAGAAATATAATGGATAAATGAGTTTTGAAAAAACTTGTAAATAACATGGAATTTATGCTTGTTCTGATAGCAACATCATTTTGAGTTTTATAAAACTCTTTTAGCTGAAAAAAATAAACTTTGTGTGGGAAGTCATCTTTCTAAGAGAAAACTAAAGAAAATGGTAAGAACACTATGCCCAAATAATAAGCTTTATAAGCCCAAATGCCCGATTATTTTAATTTTCAAATTAATAAAACACTTAATTATGAAGTTTTTAAAGATTTTGGTAGGGTACAATAACGTCTTGGAAATTTTTAAGGCCTAAATGCCTGGGGCCAATAACTGTGACCCAAATCATAAGGAGATATAGTGATTGGCCCGAGGGGCCAATCACTGTAAATACACTGTAGTGAAAGTTGACTGTTTACTGTTGCTTATGTCTCTTGGGAATGACATATTAAAATCTTGGTTAGAAAAAATGACACCTTACAGTTGTTGGCCCCCGGGCCAATAACTGTGGGGGCCAATCACTGTATTGTAACGAATATTTTAAAATTTGAATGAGAATCGTTTATTCGTAATTTTAATTTGCCACTCTAAATGAACATGCAGAGTTGGTTCCCGGAAAAATCCTTGGTATCAATGAAAATGAAGCAATCGTCTCATTATTGACCAAATGTGGGCGTTTATGGAAGAGGCCCGAGAGACCAGACATTTTAAATTATAGAAGAGATTTAGTTGTTGGTCACATAAACGTACCGAAAAAAACGTATAATCAGTTCCAGGGGTGGAATTATTTTAGAAATAATTCAATTAATTAATCTACTGTAATTTTGTCTTATCGGCTACATTAATTTCAATAAACGTTTTTTACCAGAGGTGTTTCTCGGGGGGGGTAATCTGGTGTGACTGGTCGCACAGCACACTATTTTTTCTTAATTTCGGAAATTTAAAGGCGCATTCTGTACTTGTTTGCCAGAATATAAATGCAAAACAAATTTTTAAGTAATAATTTTTAAAATTTTACATTGAAAATAAATTTTTTTCGAAAAAAAGTATTTTTTTCAAGTCTCAGGGGGGATAATTACCTCCTTTACCCCCCCCTTGTATCCGCCCTTGCTCCCTGGGAAGTTTGGGGTTTTATTTTCTCAAACGATTTTGATTAAAATTCAAAAATCAATTATTTGATGCTGCTAACAAAATATAAATATTTTCCCATGTTTATAAATTTGACATCTTGAATTTTAATATATTGGAGGAAATTAAATATATATCGACACAAAAAATCTGGTATGACAAGCACAGAACACAACTTTCGGTTATGAAAGTTAAGAGAAAGTTGAGTGCTGTGCGACCAGTCACACCAGATTTTTTATTATCTAGGGGTATTTTTTTTATCATATTTCCCTTCTAAAAGTATGTTTAAAATGTTTTAGGATGCTAGCTAATCAAAATGTGCTTGAGGCGAGGGGGGCCAATGACTGTAGAAAGAAAAACCAATAACTATATCAGGGGGGCCAATAACTATGTTTTTGAAACTTTTTTGGTTTTTGTGTCTCTAAAAAAAAAAACGGCTAGAAAATATTCAATTTTCAGTATCGCGTCAGAATAACTGTAGTTTTAGGATTCCTATAAAAAATTTTCAGGCTGATTGCTTTGTTGGTCTAGAAGAAATTAAGTAGAAAAGAGATAAAAATGCTTAAGGGGGCCAACCACTGTATACTTTACCCTATATATATATGTATATATATAATCTAAGGACTGAAGATGGCTCTTATATTAAAAGAACCGAAACGTCTCCGAGATTAGAACCAGCAGAGTCTTTTTTTATTGACTGCTCCTGCCTATAATTATCCTTTTTAAAATTTTAATTTTATTAAAATTGTGATTTTATATAAAATTTTTAATGCTTTATAGTATTAATATATTTGTATTATACTATTTGAACATATTAAATTATTTTAATTTTCTAAAAAAATTTTGTCCCCCCTGATTCAAATTCGTTCCGGCGCCCCTGGTATGTTCAAACGACTTGCTAGCGTAACTAGGAGGTCCCGGGGGAGGGGGGGGGGGCAGAAAGCTCTCCGACCCAAGAAAAATTGTGTCAATATAGGGTCTTCCGGGCCCCCGGAGGATGGCTGGTCCCATGAGCCCCCAGCCAAATTTTCTAGTTACGCCCATGCTTGTTAGTACTAAATTTTATAAATAAGACTTTAATCAGACACCTTTGAAATCAATCAATCCAACAGAGATAATAGTTTTTGTCTTTGAGGCATCTTTGGTCATTTTAGTATTACGATCCATATTCATCTTATGCCCTGGGATATTTATTTATACCATTTGGTATCCAAATGTCTGAAACCGCTACCTTGGCTTTATCAATATTGAGATGATAGTCAATTTCAACATTCTTAGAACTTTTTTTTCTAAATATATCTCAATCATTTTGATAACTCTGATTTGCTATTAGAAATTAAGCATATTAATGTGTCCATATAATAAATTCTTAAAAAACAAATTTGAATATTTATATAATTTTCTTAATTTCATTCAAATTTTAATCAAGTTATGAAATTTTATAATATCGTATTTTGAAATTAACAATTGGAGCAGGCATTTAACAAAGAAGAACTTTTTAATGTAAATTAAAAAATTATGTTAATATTAAATTTTATTCAATATAAAATTTTCTTCCTCTTAAAAGTTATCTAATTTCGAATTAAAATGCAAAATCAAAATGTGTCAAATATTATCGCTATAATTATCTATCACCTTCAAAGTTCAAATTTAAATAATTTATTAAGAGCCCAAATCTAGAATTTTATATAATTAGGCCTATGGAAAAAAAAATTTATAGATCGCTTATTTTTCATTTTCCAAATAATTTTTTATAATAATTAATTATGCCTCTTTTTATTGCTCCAGAGCGAACTTAGAAGATAAAAATACGGAGAAATTTAACAGCTACACATCCATATCTAAAAATCTGGTGTGTGCGGTCGCACAGCACACAACTTTCTCTTATCTTCAGTAAGAGACAGTTTTGTTCTGTGCTTGTCACACCAGATTTTTTGTGTCGACATATATTTAGTTTCCGCCGATATATTAGAATTCAAGCTATAAAATTTATAAACAGAGGAAAATAATTTTTTACCATGACAACCATTTCTCCTATCTTTCCTATGAAGTACAAGAGTAAAGTGTACTTCAAACAATTTTGAGAGCAAAATGAGAATATACATTTGAAAGAGCATCTAAAAAAATGATTTGTTTTTGAATTTTAATCAAAATCGTTAGAGCGAATTTTGAGAAAATCGAAAAAAAAAAAAAAAAAAAAAATTGAAAAAAGTGCATCAGTAAAGTACTAGTACTTTTTGGAAGATTATATTCTAGAAGGAAACTATCTATGTTATATTTAAATCAGATTCACCATTGGCACGCAACACGAAGCTTTTGAACAAAATCGGTCAAAAAGTACTAGTACTTTATAAATATACTTTTTTTTTTTTTAGTTTTGTTCGATTTTCTCAAAATCCGTTTTAACGATTTTAATTAAAATTAAAAAAATCTTGCTCAGGGACCCACATCTTGTGGGTACGTGGATGGCGACCACGAGCTACCCTAGCCGGGACTGGCAGTACTTCTTTTCTTTGAATGTCAGTCTCTTCCCTTCTATATTTTCAACAGGAGTCAGACCGTGCGACGGGCCGGCCTGTTTTATTCCTTCCCGGTCGCAAAAACCCCCAACCCCTCCGCCGACCCCACGCCTTGAGATTAAGGCAAAGAAAGAAGAATTAAAATTCAAAAATCATTTAGTTTTTAGATGCTCTTATTTATTTATTTAAAAGGATTGTTGGCATTAGGCCACCAGCCATTTTTGCCACCGCTAAGGATGCTCTTTAAAATGTATATTCTCATTTTGCCCTCAAAATTGTTTGAAACACACTTTACTCTTGTACTTCATAGGAAAAATAGGCCATGGTAACAAAATATAAGTATTTTTCATGTTTATAAATTTTACATCTTAAACTCTATCTAATGTATGGCCTACTACTAAATATATGTCGACACAACAAATCTGATGTGACAAACACAGAACAGAACACAAAGTACCAAAGGTAAGAAAAAGTTGTGTCACGTCAGATTATTTATATCTTGAATTATAATGTACTATCGGAAACTAAATACGAGGGCAGGCCAATAAGTCCGTGACTTTTTGAATTTCCCGGCTCTTAACTGAAATGGCAACACTGCTCCTGTCAGCAGGCAACTATCAGCTGACTCCTGTCAAAATTTGAACCAGCTGGGTCTTTTAGTTTTTGTTTGACATCCATTAATAGCACACTACCTCGGGATTTGAGAAGAAAATGGAAAATGGAAAAATATCGCAGTTCCATGGCAAAAAAGAATTGGGATACGAATTGCTCCCTCATCCGCCCTATTCTCCGGATTTAGTCCCGAGTGACTATTTCTTGTTTCCAAACCTGAAAAAATGGCTCGGCGGAAAGAGATTTGACTCCAAAGATGAAATCATCTCACAAACAAACCTATTTTGATGCCCTCGACAAATCTTATTTTTTGGAAGGAATAAAAAAATTGGAGAAACGTTGGACAAAGTGTATAGAGCTCAAAGGAGACTACGTTGAAAAATAAATTAATTTTTTTATCCAAAAACCTGTATTTCATTCAAAAACCGACTTATTGACCTGCCCTCGTATATTTCGACAAAAAAATCTAGTACCAGATTTTTTAATTAAAATTTGAACCGGTATGGAGCAAATAAATCGAATACCAAATTATTTTCAAACAATCCTATTCAATCCTTCCTCTGCTATTAGACTAATAAAATATTCATTTGTTATTAAGTTCATTAATTAATAGCTTCAGTTACAAATGCTACCTTCTCTTTTGATCGCGTAACAAACCCAAACAACAATTTGTTTAACTAAGTATATTAATAATAAATCTAAACATCAATCAATTTGGACTTATTACATGCGATAATTTCCTCTAATTTCTTTTGATCTCATATGCAAAAAAAAAAAAAATCTAGAGCACATCTGATAAATCGTCCATTGAGAATTTGAATACAGCTTAACAACGTCTTGAGAAGAAGTCAAATAAATGATTAATAATATTATATTTCAATTTCAAACTTTCAAATAAAAATAATAATAATAGTTTGAATAAAAAAACATAAATCAAGCCTAAGGATATGTTCTAGATGTCATGTAGGTTTTTTTTAAGAGTTCATTAAGGGTTATATAATAATTAAAATTAAAGAGATTCCGAATTGATTCGCTCTTTTTGGAATTCCTTTGACGATGAATCATTTTTACTTTCTCTTAATATAAAAGTACTTAAGTGTATGAAAGAACAAAATAATATGATATAAATATTATTATAATAAGGTATTTTTATTTTGATCAAAATTCATTATCTGTAGACCGAGCAAAGTTGTTTCTAATTAAAAAAAAGCTTTTTGATATTTTTTTGTTTTCTTGCCCATGACCCGTGTCTCATTGAGAAGACATTAGGGCAGCGGTCGGGGAACTTTTTTTAATCATTACCCCAAAAATATTTTTGTGTAAGTTGATATTACCCCATGGCGAAGAGCAGAAAAAAAAACCAAAATCGCCTCTTTTTGGCATCTTTAATATTATAGCCCCCATGATAATTTTGAAACTCACTCAATTCTCAATGTCTCCTATTTGCAGACGATATTAAAATATTTAGGATTATTAATGGCGATAATGATTGTCTAGAATTACAGGAAGATATTAACAACCTTGTCTCGTGGTGCACTTCTAATAGGCTTGATTTGAATATATCTAAGTGTCAAACAATCTCGTTTACCAGGAGAAGGATGGGTATCTCTTTTGATTATGAGATCAATGGCTGTCCCCTCCTTAAGGTGAGCGAGGTGAGGGACTTAGGGATCTACCTTGATTCAGAATTAAGATTCAGAAAACATTTTGAGATCACCAAAAATACATGTCTTAAGAGACTTGGATTAATTAGAAGAGTCTCTCTATATATTAAGGACCAAGATGCACTTAAAACCCTGTATACGTCCCTGGTGAGGAGTGTTATTGAGTATGGCTGTCTCATTTGGAGTGGTCACTCCGAGGCATTTAGTGACTCCAATTGAGAAAATTCAGAAGAGGTTCCTCAGGTTCTTATTCTCCAGGGCATTTGGATTCTACACATATGATGTCAGGTATGACCATCTTTTGACTCTATACCAACTTGAGTCACTCGCGGAGAGAAGGAGGAAAAATTCCCTCCTCTATCTCCACGGGATTCTGAATGGTCATATTGATGACGTCAATATGTTGGGGGAGATAGGGTTAGTTGTGCCTGCATATTCGCGGAGGTATGGTCCTCTTTTTAGTGTGAATTTTTCCAGAACGAATTTGGGAGTCCGTTCGCCGATCTCAACAATTCTGAGACTCGGCAACGAGGTCGCTAATGAGGTCAGTGTGGACTTCTTTGAAAAAAATAGAAATGTTTTCGTTAGGGCCATTGCTCAAGGATGAGAGGCGCAGGGTCCCTGCATCTCCTTCCATTCCTCTCCTATTCTCTTTGTAAATGGAGCATTAAATCTGTTAAGAGAATTTGTACATATAAATAAATAAATAAATAAATAAATTTTACTCACAAAAGTTTCATTTTTATCCCCAAAAATTTCATTTTTACCCCATTTGGGGTAATTTACCCCGGTTCCCCGACCGTTGCATTAGGGTCATATACCTAGGGTTGCGGGTTCTCTTCCCGTCCCAAGCGAGAAAATTTTATTTCATTTGAATTGGCTATCAATCATTTGAAATAAATAGAGATGGAGTCTAAATGGCCTTAGATGCCGGCTCCAGAGGCCATTTAGGGGTTTTTTCTTTATTTATATATTTTTACTTTCTCTTACCTATATGTATATGTTAATATACATATATATAGAGAGAGAAAGTATTGGATTCATGTCAAAAATTCGATGTCGAGATTTTTTGATGGATGTACAAGTTTTGAGATTCCCTGAATCCAAATATTTTGCTGCTTTTTCGCAATTATCTCGAAAACTATGCGGTTTTCCGCAAAAATTCATCTATACAAAAATAATCGAAATTAAATTACAAACAAAAATGGTCTAGTACATAATCATGCTAAAGTGAACAGTTCGAAAGATATAGAGGGGTAAAATTTGATGGTTGTCATGGTAACAAGATATATAAATTTCTCTATCTCAGTGTCTCCTTTCAAATGAATAAAAAATTTTACCCCTTTAAATCTCCCGAACTGTTCACTTTAGCGTGATTATGTACTATATCATTTTTGTTTGTAATTTAATCTCGATTATTTTTGTATAGATTAATTTTTTCGGAAAACCGCAGTGTTTTCGAGATATTTGCGAAAAACCATCTTCCCGCAACTTTATTGGCTTATTCTGTCCAAAGACCCCGGTACTGGAAGTGCTGACTCTTTCCATCACTAAAATGCAACCTAATCTGAAAATATTAGCCTTCAGAAAACTCTTGCCCATTTTAGTCGCCAGCTCTTGGACTATTAGCTTTTTTTCAAAAAAATTTTACATAAAAAAAATATCACAGAATAAGACAAACTTGTATGATATGAATTGTCATAGCAATTTTTCCTATATGATTTATTTATTATTTGCATGCTTGAATGGAATTTGACCGCAGCATCTCGGCCTATTTATATAACCTTTTATTTCCGTATATTAACCGAAACAAAATGAGTACATATGTATTAGAGAAAGTTCATTTATTTCTTAATAATAATATAGTTTTTTTTTTTTTTTTTTTTTTGACTATAGATTTTTCGTGTCTATTAATATAATACATTTTAACACGCGCTTCATTATCACTTTAGTTAGAAAGTTATTCGATTCATTCAAATTTTTTTTTTATCTTCACGATCATTATGCAAAATTTGTAACAACATATATATAAATTTTTTTTACGAGCAAATACTCTAATTAGTTCGGGCCAATAGGTATATCTAATGAACATTAACATAAACTTTCTTTAATATTTTCTCTCTCGTTTTAGTATATTTCGGGCGTGTATTTGACTTTTTTCTCGTACAACCAATTGGATAATCGTTTTTACTTGGTCGAGCCCTTGGGGGCTCGCCTGCCAGGTGAAGGGGACGATGAGGGGATCACTGTCACATTAAAAAAAACATTTCAGTTATATAAACGCATCGTTAATCTAGATATAGAATATTAGGACAAATCAATTAGCATTTTATTTAGCATATCCAAATAAAAAATCTTTAATGTCTTTTCATTGTATTTGGCAACATTTTTTACCTAAAATTAATTAAAAATACAATAAACATAACAAAACACTTAAGTAGAAATTTATTTCTATTCTCTTATTAATTAAAAATATTTTTTTCAAATAAGTATTTAAAAAATAATAAGATATATTATCCCTATTTAAGCCAGATGTTTTAATTAATTATTCATTAATAATATTATATAATTAATTTATTTAATTATTTTAACCTTTCATATTGATATTTATATTACTTGAACTTTTAATAATTTTTAATTTATAAAAAAAAACGCATAATTTTTTTTATAAATTAATTTCTCTCATGTATAAAATTTTTAAAGGAAGTATTAATTAAATAAAATTCTTTAAAAGATCTTTTTATTTATGCTTGGATGAATATCATAAATAACTTTTAACGTTTCGAGCATAAAATGGTATTCAAATTAGAATCCTATTTTTATACATATTAGATTTGTTTTTACTTTCTCTTACCTATTCTTGGGCGCAAATGTCGCCTTCTCCTTAAAAAGACCTATTTTACCTACCTTAATGATACTGAAATTTATTAAACATTTAATATGAAGTATCTTATACATTTCCAAGTAAATTTAATACAAATCCATATCATTTTAATAAATAATTATAATTTAACAAACAAAAGACAAAAATGTTGAAATTTTTTTTATTAACGCCAAATTTTTAATATTTCTCCTAAAACAATCTTTCCTTTTCAGTTTTTCTCTGTTCTATTTATTGGAATCTTCTTACAAAACAAAATTTTTAATTAATATCCAACAAAACATATCGAAATTAAGTTGATTTGTCTCAAAATAGAAAATACAATATATTTTTCTTTATTTTATTTAAATTGTATAATTTGATTAAAAATGTTTTGAATTTGTGCTAAAGTTATTTAGAAATGTATAAGTTTATTCATATTAAATGTTTATTAAATTATAGTATCATTAGAATAGATTGAACAGGTCTTCTTAAAGAAGAAACAAAGTGCGCCACTTTTTTTGCGGGGAGTGTTAATATAGAGAGAAAGTATTGGATTCATGTCAAAAAATTCGATGTCGAGATTTTGGTGGATATACACGTTTTGAGGTCTCCTGAATCCAAAAAAGTGGTTTTCGCGACATGGTCTGTCTGTGTGTGTGTGTTCAATTTTAAGCATGAAGGAATTGAGCTACGAGGTTGAAATTTATATTTAAGTTTTGTACCCTCCTGGACCGTGAAAATAAGCTTTGGAAATAAAAAAATTTCTTTTATTCGGTTTTAATTCTATAAGGCTCAGAGGGAAGTCCTGTTAAAAAATGGTTTAATCCGATCCATGTCGATTGCCTATCAAGGGCGGATCCAGAGGTGTTTCTCGGGGGGGGGTAATCTGGTGTGACAAGTCGCACAGCACACATTTTTTCTTAATTTCGGTAATTTAAAGGCGCATTCTATACTTGTTTGCTAGAATATAAATACAAATCAAATTTTTTAAGTATTAATTTTTTAAAATTTTATATTAAAAATAAATTTTTCGAAAAAAAGTTTTTTCAAATCTCGGAGGGGGTAATTACCCCCTCTTTACCTCCCCCCCCCCTGTTGCCTAATTGTCTATATACATTCAATTTCATGCCTGTACGAAATCGCATAGTGAATAAGAACCAAAACAAATTTTACCCACCCCATATCTTATTTTAAAAAAATTTCCAAATTTTTTATTTTTGAGAGCCAAAGCTTTTTAATAAATCTTCTTATAAGCAGTAAAAAAATTTTAATTTTGGGTAGAACTCATTATGTAGCCTTCTTCAAGGTTAATTCAGATATAATCACAGTCTTACATCTAGATATTTACATTCTAAGACTCAGTGATTATATCTGAATTATACCTGAAGAAAGCAACAGAATGAGTGTCCAAAACGTATTTTATACAAATAAATAACGAATTTTTATTTAATAACCAAAACTGTGGAAACTTTAATTCTCAAAATAAAAATAAAGCCCGGGGATTTGCAAGGAATCATTTAAGAAAACCAAAATTTTCTTTCAGAAATCTTTAAAAAAAAAATTGCAAATCAAAATTTTAAGACAGATAAAACAAAATTTTAAGAGAGATAATTTAAAGTTGGAGGAAAAAAAATTGATTGATCAAAGTTGCTTTCTGATCGCATAGAATAACAAATCGTGAAGCTTTAGATTTAGATTTTCTCCAAGTTTTTTTTTTATAATAAATATTCCTCCTAAAAAATTAGGACAACTAATCTTATTTACTAGTCCAATTTCATTAACCTTTTATAATTAACATAAAGCACACACCATTCTAAATAATATGTTCAATTTACAATTGGAAATGTTACCTTTTAAAAGTTTTATATAAGAAATAATTTATTACTTTAATTATTTTATTATAAAAAGTACAAAAAATATATGTGTAATTCATAATGAGTATGGAAAGCTGTATCTTTTTTTAGTGAGGAAATAAAAAAAAAGGAAAGGCCTTCTTAGTCTATTTTAAATAGAGAGCCTAAGAATGATTAGTTAAAATGATAAAGTAGAAAATTTATTTACTTCTAACAGTAATGCCTACGTATTCCGATTTAAAAGTAAGAGAGAGACCAGTGGGGTTGAAAAAAAAGAGATGAACCCATGCCATTATAAAATACAATACAATTGGCAAAATTATCAATTTTTTTTGTAATATAGAGCTTAAATATCCAGTCAGAAATGGCAGAAATGCCATGGGGGAGGGGGGTTGGATCCCCCCTCCCGTGGATACGCCTAAAGCTATTACTTATCTTAATAAAAAATACCATAAGAGGGTAGAAAAATGAGAGTCGTAGCTACAGTTTTTTCTTTATTTATTTAATTGACACAGCTGACGTTTCGGTTCCGTATTTGAACAATCTTCAGAGCTGGCGAAAAGTCATTATGAAAGTGACACAGTGGATTTTTAACATTGTTGAACCAAACTCTTGTATAATAAATATATACACAGTATGCGATGGTTAGGTACATTCATTTTTCTACCCTATAAATTGTACAAGGATTATAATTTAACACAAGCCTTAAATAACTCAATTTTTAATTTAAAATTTCATTTTGTATTGTCACTTTATTATTGGGAATTTTTTCCTGTTATGCGACTATTGTTTATGTAAATAAATAAATAAATAAATAAATATGTTTATTAAAGCTTTTGTGGTTTGTATTATTATTACTTTCTCTTGCCTATATGTATAACTTATATAGAGAAAGTATTGGATTCATGTCAAAAATTCAAAGTCGAGATTTTAATGAATATACACTTTTTGAGATCCCCTGAATCCAAAAAAAATATTTTTTCGACATGGTGTCTGTGTGTGTGTGTCTGCAAAAAGTACTAGTACTTTACTGACCCACTTTTTTAGTTTTTTAGATTTTCTCAAAATTCGCCCTAACAATTTTGATGAAAATTCAAAAATCAATTATTTTTTAGATGCTCTTTAAAATGTATATTCTCCTTTTGCCCTTGAGATTGTTTGAAGCACACTTTACACCTGTACTTCATAGGAAATATAGGAGAAATGGTTGCCATAGTAACAAAATTTAAAATATGTTTCTATGCTTATAAACGACCTTGCTCCTGGGAACGGAGAAGAGCAACAGTCACCACAATCGTTGTGGTTAAGTGATGCCAAGCGCGGCGAAAGATCAGGATTGGTAACCCCGAGCAATCAGCTGTGGAACGATATTAGTGGTCAAAGATTTGCTTCACATCTCAAACTTCAAAATTTATTTGATTTGACTATCAAATGGCCTAAAAGATTTAATATTAAGTTAACTTCGTAATCTTTAATATAAAATTTCTAATTTACATTTATTATACTAAACAAGTTGATTTTTTTATATATTAAAAAAAAAAAAAAAAAAAAAAAAAAAAATACACTAAAAATCCTATAAAAAATTTCTCAATCTTATAAAAAAATTATCTCGGGGAAAAACCTTATTTGGGCATCTCAAGTGAAATTGAACCCGTTCCTTAATTACTAATTCTATTTCCCCCTCTTTACTTTCTCACCTATCTAATATCTTTTTTTTTTAATTATCGAATGATTTTCAGATGTCTGGCTTAATTTAATGAGAAAACGTCAATTCACGACCACACGTATGAATTTATGAAAAAAAAAAAAAAAAAAAAAAAAAAAAGAGAAGGAAAAAAATTCTTTTGTACTTTCACTCGATGAGACTGTAAGGGAGTTGCGTTGTGGGTGTTGGCCATCGGCCGTTAACCGAGTCATTCACAGCCTGACCGTGCTCTCATTTGGACACTGGACATATCCTGCTGTTGATTTTTCATTTTATTTTTTTTATCAATCCACTCTCAAAATGGCCTGTTACTCGTATGAAAAACGTTTCCGTCAATTATTTCAAGGATCAGAAACCCCTCCAACTGTCGGTCCAGCTTACTTACTACCTTCCAGAACCCTTTCCTTCAGCTGAGGGTATGACATTTTTATTTTATTCTTTTTTCTTAACTAAATTAATTTAGATTTAATATTCTACCAATATTTTTTTATTTTTCAAAATCTTTAAAAAAGAGGGGAGGATTTGCTTTCTATCCTATTATTACTTTCATTTTTTATTTTTTTTTTTTAATCAATTATATCACCTAAAAATAGGCTACATTTGGGAA
>JAKCPI010024788.1:0-16517 GCA_023213315.1 Euborellia annulipes
CGCCACAATTAAGTCCCCACCTGATAGCTAGAGCCATAAGAATATAGTATAGTATATGGTTTATGCTGAAATAATTTTAAATTTGAAAAGGTAAAATAAAATTATCTCTACCAGATTTTACGTTTTACCTTTTCGGTCAATAAAATAATTTCACTATACACCATATACTTAGGGATCTATCAGATGGGGACTTAATTGTGGCGCTCACTGTACCAACAAGATATAGCTGTAATAAAGCAAAAAAAGAAAAAGATTATTTATTAAGTTAGTATATTGTTCTAATGGCTTTTAAAAATTTTTGAAGAACTGATAGTATACTACTGAACTGTTAGAGTTATAGAGAATTCAGATTTGTTTTTAAATCACAAGATGGATATGGTTGCGATTCAACAAAAAGCCAAGAGGCAGATCTGAATTGGAAGATATTGTTTGGAGAGAAATTGAAAAGTTAAGACAGAAAAAAAATATGGAGAGGGAATTGAATGAAAAAAAGAGTTGAGTGAAGAAATGCGATTGATGAACTCACGATATATGTAAAAATTCTAAAATAATAATAAAATTCAAGAATAGCACAGTGATGAGTATCAAAACGTTAACAAACTGTAATCAAAATAAATTCCTTTGTAATGTATTTATTAAAAAGACACTTCAAATATTGAATTATCCTTTGCTTTATACCGTGAGTATCAGGTAAGTTATAAAGTCAGAGCAAAGGTTTATTCTCCCGAGATAAAAGCGAGGCCTAAATGTATTTTAATCCTCTTTCATAATTGAACATCCATTAACATAAAACTGCCGAACGAAAATTATTTGATAAATTTGAAAAAAAGCTTTAGTTATTTAGCTTGCGTAATGTTTTTTTTTTTTTTTTTTTTTTTTTTTAACACACTTTTTTCCAGTCACACTCACACACACATCCACACAATCTTTACGGCAACTCAGGCCATATAAGACTTTTACAATAACTCGTATTTAATAACCCAGACAGCTTGGAATATTGCACTAATATTGCCAATGCAGCAATATGCTGAATATTGACGATATTGCAGCAATGTTGCTGCAATAAATATTCATGTCTGCCTGGCTTGGAATATTGGATCTGCAATATTGCACTAATATTGCCAATGCAGTAATATGCTGAATATTGACGATATTGCTGCAATATTCCTTGTCTGCCTAGCTTGAAATATTGGAGCTGCAATATTGCAGCAGTGTTGCCAATATTTTGCAAGATTTGTAATATTCCTGGAATATTGGCAATATATGCAAGATTCGCAATGTTTCTGCAATATTGCTTCAATATTCCAAGCTGTCTGGGAATATATAAATATACCAAGTATATTTGGGGTCCAGGCATTTTTATTTAAGCCATTTGGTATCCAAATAACTTAAATAAAATCATTGGACTGCCTGGGATCCGAACCCGCGGCCCTTGGTATAGAAGGCCAGCACGCTACAAAAGCTACAAAAGCCCGCAAAAGGCGGGCTTTTCCACTTGTCTATCTATAAATCACTATCTAAATACTTTTCTCTCATGTATAGAGTGGGAAAGTAAAATAAAAATTTAGAAATATTCGACTAACAAGCTGATGAGTGTTTTAACAAATTTGCTAAAATCTAATTAGTTAATAACATCCAGGAATATCTATTCGATATTTATTACTGATAAAAGCAAATTCCAATCCATCCACATAATAAAATAATTAGAATTTGTTGATTTAAAATAGGAATATGTGAATATTATATTAAATATAGATATAATCTAATTTATTCCAATTTATATAAGCTTTAGTTGAGACAAATTAATTACATTGTTATTTTATTATAATTAAATTCTACAATTTCATTAATATCAGGTTAAAGTGGATATCTATTTTTGAGGAATTCTACACATAGTTAATAAATTCCCTTAGGGAGAAATAAATTGTCTAAATGTTACATGAGATTGTATTTAGATTATAATTAAAAAGCTTGAAAAGCAGACAGAATAGTAACATTTTACTAGAGTTTTAAGAACTAATTTAGAGTAAGGCAACCAAGAGCTTTATTAAAAATTCTTTTATACTCTCTCTCCTCCCTCAGCATCCGCTCAATCCAAAGTTGATATTATTCTACATCCGTTTATATGCTGCTGTTTTGTTTTGTTTTTTTTTTTTTTTTCTACTTTCAATTTGACAATAATGAAAAGAATATCTTTAATAAAAAATAAAAAAATTCAAAATGTTCCTCAATATTTTCAAAAATTTATTTATACTTTTTTTGTAACATTTTTTCAAACGAAGATGCTTAGAAGAGGAATTTGACGTCCTATTTTTTTCGAATTAGTCCCTCTTTATTGTATTTGGTATTTATCTTTAAAAAACAAGCATGTTTTTTTTGGAAAATGATTTTCTCATGTTAGGGATAATTATAACATTTTCCAAACATAGAGATATTAAAGAAATTTTACGTGCATAGGTTATATATGTATGTGGGTGTGCGAGCGAAGTTTTTTAGACCGAAACCCTCAAACCTCGGCATCACTCTTAAGCTTCAATTGAAGTTTTTTTTTGCTCATATATTTGAATACATTGAATTAAGATAAGTTTTGGTAAATGTGTAGTCCTAAGTGCGCCTAAAACGGGAAACTCGACCAGAAAGGAGCGGTCAATCGCTAACCACTGTTTTTGCAGCTTCCTCAATACCAAATCTTTTGAAACTCATCAACAATAATTAGGACAATAGACTCTAAACTTACAGCAAATTTCATGACAATCCAATCAGTAGTTCAAAAGCTTTTTTTTTAGCACTTTTTTCCCATTCACACTCGCGCGCACACACACACATAGACCTTCAACACGGTCTTTTCGGCAACTCTGGCCATATAAGATTGAACGATTATTATTATTTTTAATATTATGTGTTAGGGGTTCAGGCATATTTATTTAAGCCATTTGATGTGGAAAAGGCTTAAATAAAATCATCGGACTGTCTGGGATCAGAACCCGCGACCCTTGGTATAGAAGTTTCAAAAGTTATTCGAAAAAATACTGTCCCTCAAGATTTCAAACTTGTTTTTTTTTTATTTGTTTTAGGGTTTTTTTTTTTTTTTTTTTTTTTTTTTTTGGTATTTAAGGCTATTTAGACCCATCTTTATTTATTTCAAATGATTGGTAGCCAAGTTTTATAACTTCAATGCCTATTTTTACTTTTTTTTTTTTTTTTAAACATCCACACTTTTTTCCCACTCACACACATATACACATAGTCTTTTCGGCAACTTAGGCCATATAAGACTTTGACAATAACGGTTATTTTATGATAATATCAATTGGGGGTCCAGGATAATTTTCAAATTTTAATAAAAGTTTTTAGATCCCATGTATATTAATTATTATTTTTTAATTTACAATTTAAATTACGGTTGTTATTGTAGAAAGTAAAAATATTGACATTGTCATAGTAAATTCAAGTTGGAATTGATTGAAAGGGGTTAGTTATGAATGTCCGCAGATAGCCTCTTTCTAGTGATTTATTCTTGGATAAAAAAAAAAATTCCGGTTTGTGAAAACAGTATAATCCAGAGGGAATGAATGAAACCGACGGTTTGGTGCAATTATTTTCTATTTTTATTCAGGGAGTGACTGATCAAACCAAACACTTTAACAATTTAAGTCAAGAGATGTTTATAAATAACCATTCCAATTAACAAAAATAATAAAATAAATAGTTTGTCCATTTAAAGTAATTGTTCCCAATTGTACTAATGAGCTTAAAATAAAAAAATTCTACGTACGATTTGTTAAAATTGCTAAAAATGTCTCCCACAGGAAAAATATTCCATTCAACATTAAAATGCAGATGTTTTTGCATGTTTAATCGAGAAACAACATTCTAAAAAAAAAAAGCTTTCTCTCTAATGAAAATGAACAATCCACCTACAAAATGACGATCTCACTTCAATCACACTTTGACATTGGCTATGGAATTAAAACTCAAACAAGAACAAATTTATAATAAAATTTTTCTTCTCTTTTAAAAGCCAGTCAGAATAAAATTCATGGTATCGATAGAAGTTTATATGTTTACATTTAGGAAATTCGAAATAAAACTATTTTAAAGTCAAAGTTTTCGAGGTCAAAAAAAAAAAGAAATAAATTTTCACTCAGTAATTTTTTTTATAGAAAAAGAAAAAAGTACCATAGTGTAAGAGAAAGTTAAAAAGTACCATAGAAAGATGTTTACTAATAACTTGAATTAAATCGTTATATTTTAAAACAATTTATTATTTTTATATATAATTAATATTTGCCTTGAGCTATGGCTCATTAGTTTCTCGTGGCAAAGTTCATAGGTTCGCATCCCGTCCCAGGCGAAAAATTTAGTTCAATTGAAATGGATCCCAGTCAATTGAAAAAAATAGGTACGGGGTTTAAATGGCCTGAGATTTCGAAAAAGACTATAAAAAAAATTAATATTTATCCAATGGCTTAAATAAAATCATCGGACTGGAATTCGAACCGCGACCCTTGGTATACAAGGCCAGCACGCTAACACCTAGACCAAGCCCGCGGACGAGATTTGGAAATTAAAATGAATTAATAATTAATAGTAAATTATATAAATACTATATTTTATTGAATATTTGTATTCATAAAACAGTAATAATCAAAAAAAAAAAAAATCAGTTAATAAAATTTTCAATTTGGTTGACTTGAATTAAATGTTTAGAATGAGGGGTTGTTTTGTGGTGGGGATGGAATTGACTTTGCATTCTCTGCTCTGCTTTAATCCCTGCTGTATAAACAAGTGAAATTAATAGGGCTGTTACATTTCATGACAATGGATATGAAGAGAAACGCTTTGATTTAACCACACCCATTTTGGTCTTTATCAGAAAAAAAAAAAATAAAAAGAATAGATAATTTAAAAGTTAAGAATTAAAGGTTTTTGATATATTTATAAAAGGAAAAAATCTGGTGTGACTGGCGCACAGCACACAACTTTCTCTTACCTTCGGTAATCGAAAGTTGTGTTCTGTGCTTGTCACACCAGATTTTTCGTGTCGAAATATATTTAGTTCCCGACAGTACAGAACATATGAATTCAGATGAAAAATTTATAAGTATGGGAAAATATTTATATTTTGTTACCATGGCAACCATTTCTCCTATCTTCCCTATGAAATACAAGAGTAAAGTGGTCTTCAGAAGATTTCAATCGCAAAATGAGAATATACATTTTAAAGAGCATCTAAAAAGTAATTGATTTTTGAATTTAAAAAAAAATCGTTGGAGCAAATTTTGAGAAAATCGAAAAAAACTGAAATAGTACATCAGTAAAGTACTAGTACTCTTTGGCCGATTTTGATTAAAAGCTTATTTTTCCGGTCCCGGGGGTGTTTAACTTAAATATAAAATTTCAACCTCCTAGCTCAATTCCTTCGTGCTTAAAATTGAACACACACACACACACACACCCACCCACCCACCCACCCACACACAGACAGACCATGTCGCGAAAACCACTTTTTTGGATTCAGGGGACCTCAAAACGTGAAGATCCATCAAAATCTCGACATCGAATTTTTGACATGAATCCAATACTTTCTCTCTATATATATATTACATATATACATAGGTAAGAGAAAGTAAAAATTATTAGTATTTAATAGACGACAGTCAATGTAAGCTTTCGGATTGGCTAGAGCTGCTGGCATGATTTTAACGCCATTTCTTAGGCTGAACACACAGCAATAAGCAGTTTGTCCAAGAGCAAAACATTTTGTTGAATGCCAACGCACACCGATTAGGCAAAATGTTTTATCATTAAGCGTTTTTGCCTAATCGGTGTGCGTTGGCATTGTATGAAATGTTCGGCCATTGAGCAAAAACGCTAAATGACAAAATATTTTGTCCAATGCCAACGCACACTGATTGAGCAAAACGCTCAATGACAAAACATTTTGTTCAATGATGCCGAGGGTCATGATGCCCAATTGTGTGTTGCCTCCTCGGTGTGCGTTGACCCATAGAAAAGCATTGAAAAATCAGTTTTAGGCACGATTCGTCAAAAATGTTTTGTCTTTGAGCGTTCTTGCTCAATCGGTGTGCGTTAAGCCTTAGCAACAATAAGCGAACAGCTTTACTTCCTATTTTCCTTTAGAAGAAAGATATGTGATATTGTTTATTCAAAATATTCACCTTATAAAATTTTCATCTTCAATTGGAAATGAGAAATTGTAATGTAAAAAATATTAGAGATGGCGCCTTCTGTTTTTTTATGAGATGTTTATCTCAGATTCAATTTCTGAGTTGGTATACTTTTTTAGGATTTTATCAAAGTAAATAAAATATTAAACAAAACAAAAACTTCAAGTGCAAGATTGGAATTTATATCTATATCACCTGAAATCCTCCAGATCACATCTTATTTACAAAACAAAAAAATTGATATTAAATATAAATAAAACTACCAATTAGCATATGCTCTATTAGATGGTTTAATACATTCACTTTTCTTGGTTGAGAAAAGTTTTAAGATAAAAAAGTGATTAGATTTCTGTAAACGAGAGACTGAGTGCATTTTTATTATCACATAAAATATAAGTAGTAAGACTATTAAGAGACAAAGAAAAACCCTGGTTAGTAGAGAGCCCGCCGAACAGAAGTGGCTGAACGGTTATCGGCTTTCCGTGCGAAAGAGTTAAAGGGTTTAAGAAGGTTTTACTTACGTTAGTGATTTAAAATTAAAATTGAGCTAATTTATCAAACTGCTAGAGTAATGTCTGTCTAAAGTGCATACAAAAATTAAAATTTTAATCTAATTAAGATACTAACAAAAAATATTTTTTTTTTTTTTTTTTTTTTTTTTTTTAATTTTATGAAATGTCAGTGATAGTCAGTGAAGTAAGAAATTAGCCAGTGATCTTTTTTGTTAAGATAAAACTGCAGGGGATATGTCCATTTGGGAGCAACTAAATATACAGCCTGCTGTAAATGGTTGCCTACGCGTAAGGCTCTAAAGGTAGGTAGACCTCTGGGTGGGACTAAATATTGTCCCTCACTGTACACTGAGTGACTATTAAAATCGGTTCATCTCTGATTATTTCACCGTTTAGAAATTTTTTTTTTTGTATAAACTTGCTAAAAAGCCTACTATAAAAAATCTGGTGTGACTGGTCGCACAGCACACAACTTTCTATTATCGAAGGTAATTCTGTGCTTGTCACACTATAGATTTTTTATGTCGACATATACGTATTTAGTTTCCGACAAAACGGTACAGGAGCGCTACAATTAAGTCCCTACCTGATAGATAAAGCCTTAAGAATATGGTATAGTATATGGTTTATGGTGAAATAAATAATTTTAAATTTGAAAAGGTAAAATAAAATCATCTCTACCAGATTTTACGTTTTATCTTTTCGATCATTAAAATTATTTCCCTATACACCATATTCTTAGAGCTCTAGCTATAAGGCGTGGACTTAATTGTGGCGCTCACTGTACATTTGATGTAAAATTTCTAAACATGGAAAAATAATTATATTTTGTTAACATGGCAACCATTTCACATATCTTTACTATGAAGTACAAGAGTAAAGTGTGCTTTAAAAGTTTTCAAGGGCAAAATGAGAATATACATTTTAAAGAGCATCTAAAAAATAAGTGATTAATGAATTTTAATCATTGGAGCGAATTTTTAGAAAATCGAAAAAAAAAACTGAAAAAGTACATCAGACTAGTACTTTTTGGCCGATCAGAAACATATTTTCACGCCTCAGGGGGGCGCCTAACTTAAATATAAAATTTCAACCTCCTAGCTCAATTCCTTCATGCTTTAAATTGAACACAGACAGACCATATTGCGAAAACAACTTTTTTGGTCTCAGGGGACCTCAAATCCTGTCGAATTTTTGACATGAAACCAATACTCTCTCTATATATATTAACAAGTAAGAGAAAGTAATATAATTCAATTTTTTTTTTTAAAGTCATAATTATTATAGAGTCGGCTAAACGATCTGTTTTTGGTGGCTGCTTATGAGTTTTTCATCCATGTCATCATAAATTTTTTTACTCCCGCCACCATTACCCGCCCTAAGACTCTAACTAAATATTTTTTTAAAGTTGAGTTAAGATAAAAAAGTTTGATTGTCAAAATATAAAAAAAACTTACTATTTGAAGATAAAATGAAATTCCTTGGTTGATATTGCGAAAAACTTTAGTTTTGATAAAATATTTAAAATTTGGTTTTACTTCGCTATCCGCAGTCACTCAAGAGAGTCTCTCTTAAAAAAAAAATATCTTTTGATAAAAAAAAAGTCTTTTGAGATAATTAACCGTCAATTCATGTCAGAACTTGGGAGAGAATCGAGACGAATAATTTTTAGAAGGATGCCCTATTTTGTTATCTGGCATTTTCCCTTTAACGACCTTTTGAAGGGACAAGAGGTTACATGTCGCTACTGATTGGATTTTTTCTATAATAGATTGCTTAATGAAAAAAACCTGAGAATAAATGAAAATAAAAAAAAGAGTATATAAAAAAATAAAAAAAAATTGGAGATAATTTTGTATGAAGCGGGCAAGATTAATTAATTTTTAAAGTTATCTTCTTTATCCTATATAAAATTAGGGCTACATGAAGTTTTTAATTATTTACGAGTTTATTAAAGTTAATTAAAATTTGAATAACTTCTTCAGAAGCTATTTTTGCATAGGTAATTATAATATAATATACAGTATATTAAGCAAAAGATAAGAACACAGCACAATAAGAAAATCATTTATGGAAAGTAAGTAAAATATATTTTTAAAAAATATTATTTCACTTTCTCTTACCTATCTAGAAAGGATTACGATACTGTCAAAAATTCGACGTTGAGATTTTGATGAAAACTAACCTTGTAAGGGTTATTGATTCCAAAAAAAAAAGGGATCCGCATGTTTATGAAGAAAATATCACAAAAAACGAGGTTGGAATTTGATATTTGTCAAGCACTCCGTTGGCATGTAACAAAAAGCTTTTGAATCAAATTGACCAAAGACTAGTAGTACTCTAGTACTTTTTCGGCTCAAGGGATTTTGATTAAAATTCATAAATCAATTATTTTTTAGATGCTCTTTTGAAATTTTTCTTTGTTAGATTATAAATTTGACCTCTAGGGTCCGGATGTACTTATTATCGCTGAATAAATCTATAATAAAAAAAAATCTGGTGTTATAGCATAACTTAGATAGATAAGAGAAAATGGACACCAAATTTTTTGTCTTTCAATTTATTTCATTTAATTATTAGGCCTAATGTATTTAGATTATAATTTAAGGTTGAGCTTTTATTAAATTTAAATAAAAATTATTATTTTTTTTATCATAAAGTAAATAAAAGTGAATTACTATATATTTATTTTTTAGAGTAGTATTTTACTTCGGGGAGTAATTTTACCGAAAAAATATCAATTGGGAACTAGCTGATCTTGATTGACTTGGAAAATACGCTCTAGTTCCACTAGAATTTGTAAAATTATATTATTGTAAATCAATAATGCCTTAATGCGGGAAATTGTTTCTAAGAAAATAGAACATAGAGGAAAACCGCGTAAATTAATCCATGGATAATAAAGTTGGGTTCAAGAAACTTAACTTTGGCAAATAAAAAAAAAAAAAATTATTATTGACTTTTTTTTTTTAAATAAAAAATTTGGTCAATATTTTAATAAAATAAAGCCGATCGAAAGAGAGAAAGAAATAAGTTATCCACTCATTTTTTATACTGGATATAAAAAATGTATTTTAGAAGCCCGGCTTTGTACAGGTGCTTTAGGGAAACTGGGTCAAAATAAAAACAAACACAAATTCCGTGAGGGATGAGAGAGTGAATAAACTCATTCATTGTTAAAACAGTCCTATAGAGTTCTTAGGGGAGAAAAAAAATATATACCGTATATATATATATATATATATATATATATATATATATATATATATAATTTGTAACGGCTGAAGTTATTTAGAAGGTAATAACAAATGAGGGATGTAAGATATTTTTCCCTTTTGCCCTTTCATGCTTGCCGGTCAGTCGATAGGGAGAATTTCCACAATGTTACTGGCCCTCGTAAAGTGAGTAGGGGACTAGTGCGCCATCAAGTCCCCGATATTTTTAAAGATTCAGTTGGCGTATGCAAGCAACCCAGGTATTTCCTTTGAGAATTTCTTTTCATCTTTAAGTGAAATATTTGGAGAATATTGAATGAACCTCTACATAGTTTAAATTGACTCCTTACAATAAAAAAAACTTATGGTCTAACCAACTGTCTAAAATATTGTATATAGAGGACTCTATAATTAAATTTCTAACTTATAAATCTTTTTGGATTTATAAGAAACTATTTTGAATATAAAAGAGAAATTGATTTCTCAGACTCAGGGACAAGGGAGATAGTGTATCATTCTAAATTTGATGGATAAGTTTTTGTAGTAGTTTGTCGTTGGTTTAAGAATAATAAAGATTTTTTTCTATTTGTAAATTTTCTAATTATTAAATTGTTCCACAACCGAAAAAAATCTGGCGTGACTGATCGCACAGCACACAACTTTCTCTTACCATTCGGCAAGAGAAAGTTATGTACTGTGCTTGTCACACCAGATTTTTTGTGTCGGCATATATTTAGGCTCCGACAGTACGATACAGTATACAGTATCGGAAAATATTTATATTTTGTTACCATTGCAACCATTTCTCCTATCTTTCCTATGGAGTACAAGAGTAAAATGGTCTTAAAAAGATTTCAATGGCAAAATGAGAATATACATTTTAGTTGATTTATGAATTTTAAAAAAATCGTTGAAGCGAATTTTGAGAAAATCGAAAAAAACTGAAAAATTACATCAGTAAAGCACTAGTACTCTTTGGCTAATTTTGTTCAAAAGCTTCGTGTAACGTCGCAGGGGATGCCTAACTTAAATATAAAATTTCAACCTCCTAGCTCTTTTTGTTCTTGAGATATTTTGTTCACAGACAAACCACTTTTTTGGATTCAGGGGACTTCAAAACGTGTATATCCATCAAAATCTCGACATCAAATTTTTGACATGAATCCAATACTTTCTCTCTATATATTAACATAGGCTATATAGAGGTAAGAGAAAGCAAAAAACTCTTACCTTCGGTAATTGAGAGTTGTGTTCTGTGCTTGTCGCATCAGATTTTTTGTGTCTAGCTTTCCGCAGTAGGCTCTACATTATTAATTTCTTTTTTATATTCCACCCTTTTAGCCCCTGGCCATTGGGAGATGCTCAACTATTTCCCATATCCTTCCTATTAAGTACATGTACCAGATTTTGTTTTCTTTAATTTCAAGTCAAAAAAAAAATTTGAATTATTTTTTCCTCAATCAAACATTATATAAAGTAACTATATACTGTATTAAGAAGATTTGTAGAGTAGGGTGAATTTGAAATAATAAATATCTATAAGGGTATGTATGAGCCGAGGGGGATCGAATTCTACTAAAACTACAAACGAAGGAAATTTTGTTTGAGGTGAAATATATTCACGAAACGAAAGATGGAGATACAGGCTTGAAGAATTTTTTTTTTTTTTTTAACATTCATACTTGGGGGTTTAGGCATTTCTATTTAAACCATTTGGTATCCAAATGAATTTTTTAAATTATAAATAAATAGGGGAGGCGAGTGCAGAAGAAAGCACTGGGAATAAAAAACAAATTCCACCTCCAAAAATCACTATAACACTGATGAGAGATAAAAGTTTAAGAATATTTTATATTATCTAATAAAAATTTCTTATTAAATATTATAGGAAAACTAAATTCTCTGTTAGGGTGGTAGAGGGTGAGGAGGGAGAGAAAGTAATCCATTTGCTTAAAAGTAAAAATTTTACAAAAAAAAAAAATTTATTTTAAATTTTATTTTTAAAGAAAAATACTATTTTGTTTATTAGAAGGGGTGATTTACACCCTTACTCACCCCCTCCCCCCTGGAGTACAAGACTTCATTATATAATTAAAAATTGGATAATTTTATAAGTATATATGTTGAGAAAAAAAAAAAAATTGAAAATAAAAATTTAATTCGTTATGAAAATATTCATTACCTTAATAATAAGATGACCAGACGGGGTGTGGTGTAATGAGGTTGGGGATGAACGTCTTATTTGCACAAATCACAACACAATATAAAAGAAACTAAACACACGCGAGGAGAGAGAGAGTGGAGCTGGCTCATGGCTCGACTCAAATATTATACAACTGAAAGACAGCCGCCTGGCAGGTAGGCAGCAAGCAAGCAGACTTACAAGGTTAGATAGATCGCATTGCTCTCTGAACGCCCAAGAATTAAAATTATCAAATAACTTCTCTATTTAAAACAAAATTCTATTTACTTGCAAACTAACGGGGTTTTATTCCGTTGGGGAAAAATTTCAAAATTAAATAACTATTAAAAGACTCACTTCATACTTAAAACACAGCGCAATTTAAATAAAATACTTCCAAGTGTTTTTTTTTTTTTTGTATTTATTTATTTATTAGGGATAAATTTGAATTAAAATAATTTATAAAGGACTTTTTATTTACCCATCCCTATTATCAATAAAAACTTTTTTTTATTAAGGTTTTTTACTTTCTCTTACCTCTATATATGTTAATATATAGAGAGAAAGAGTATTGGATTCATGTCAAAAATTCGATGTCGAGATTTTGACGGATATACACGTTTTGAGGTCCCCTGAGTCCAAAAGTGGTTTTCGCAACATGGTCTGTCTGTGTGTGTGTGTCTGTCTGTGAACAAAATAACTCAAGAACGAAAAGAGCTAGGATGTTGAAATATTATATTTAAGTTAGTCACTCCCATGGGCCATTTAGACCCCGTCCCTATTTATTTAAATTGGAATGTTGAGGAGAAGGGCCAAAAAAGGAGCCTCTATCGAATAAAAATCTCCAATCAGAGAAACGTTTCGGGTTTAATTAGATAAACCATCATCAGTTCTTTAGAGCTGAAATGAGCATAAATAATAATTGTAATACAACAACATAAAAATTTTTTAAATTATAAAAAACATCAGATCTTACATTATTGGCAATCTCAAGATGCACACCATTGAGATGCAGATAGAAATATTATAAAAAAAATTGTTTATAACTTTATTTGTAATTTGAAAATATATTATAAATTAATTTATAAAATTGTCATTTGCAAATAAATAATATGTTTTCAAATAGGTCAAAGGCACGCTTTTTGTGAGATTTCGTTTTTTATTAAGATGTATTTTGGGTCAATGTACTGAGGGTTCATTGCTTCCCCAGTATTTATCATATAATAACTGTATTTTATAATTAAATTTTATATACATTTGAGACTTGGCCGTGTTGACTAATGAGCATCACACAACTAATATGCAAATTTTGTATTTTTTATATAATTTTGTATATGTTTATATATAACAACTCTATCTGCATCTCAATGGTGTGCATCTTGAGATTGCCAATAATGTAAGATCTGATGTTTTTTATAATTTAAAAAATTTTTTATGTTGTTGTATTACAATTATTATTTATGCTCATTTCAGCTCTAAAGAACTGATGATGGTTTTATCTAATTAAACCCGAAACGTTTTCTGATTGGAGATTTTTATTCGATAGAGGCTCCTTTTTGGCTGACATCCTCTCTTCCTTCAACATTCTAATTGCTGAACAGCCACTTCTATTATCAACATTTATTTAAATTGATTGGTATTCCATTATCAATAAATAAAAATATTTTGATTTATTTTTTAATAATAAAAATTATCACGCACGCAAAAAATGAATTTTCAAGAGAAATACACGTTTTTAAAGTCTCTTCTATATATAAAGAGAAATAATCTCCCATTGATTCAAATTTTAAATTTGTTTTCTTTACACGGAAATTTTTGGTTAAAAATATTAATTTTAATTAAAAAAGGAATCTTAATTTAATTTAATATTTTTTTATTTTTTCCACAAAAATTTGAAGATAATTTTTATAGTTTTAATTAAATGAAATAAATAAATAAATAAAAACTAAAATTCAAAGACATGAAAGAAAACAAAAAGAAAAAAAACAAAAATGAAATTTTTTTGAGATCGCAATTCTATCTCTATACTATATTCAAGAGTAACGGAAATTAAAAAATTGTGGCCTCTATATATGAATAAAATAAAATTAACTTCAAAGGAAAATTAGTTTCGATGTTTACCTACTAATTGCTGTTCATTTACATAAGTCTCGTAACATTTATTTATTGATTTAGAGTGTTTTTAATGGCTATAAAGGCAATCATATCGATCGCAGAAACTGAATGATAAAATAATTATCTATTATTTATGAGTAGTATTGTAACTAGGGTTAAGCAAGAGAGGCCACAAATTTTCCAAGGGCGCAAAATTAAACTAAACTAAAAAAAAAGTAGAAATGACTAGCAATTATCATATTTCAATATATGGCCACGGAAACAAAAGTAGATATCTCTTAAGGGGGTTCAGGAGCGAATTCTAAACGTACTTTAAAAAAAAACTAGACTGTTATAAGGAATTTTTCAATGCGGTTTTTTTTTAATTAATTATTATTGGGAGATGGAGCTATAATTTTTTTAATAAATTATTAAAAAATTATCGTAATTAATTTTTTTGTTATCAAGCAAATACAAAAAAAACAATCAGTCCCAATAAACTTTAATTTATTTTTAAATTTAAAAATGAATTTATTGTTATTATTAATCACATATTAACTGGACCCTGTTATGCAATGGTGTCTCAAAGACCAAACATCGAGTTTTGAGAAAATCAACAATAAAGTTTTTTGTTTTCATTGGATTATATATAATTTTTTTGTCAATTGTGCAAGTAACATTAAATATAAATTTTTTAGGACATATTTCATAAAAAATACTATAATTAAAGCATTTGAAACAATATTCCGTACTTTACTCAATTTTGAATTTTTTGGTCTTTGCACACCATTGCATAACAGGGTCCAATTAAGAAATTTTTAAAATAAGCTTAGATGATTTATTTAAAAACCAACCGTTAGTCACCAATTAGTTCAGAATTCTTGCAATAGATGGCAGGCTAGTCTAACAGCCGATATAGTATTAGCCTATATTTATATATTTTTATGCTTTTATAAAATATACATAATATATAATAACTTAAGTATTTATTGTTAAAAGATCAATGAAAATCAACCAAATGCATAAAATATTATCAGCTACCATTCTGACATCTCTTGGCAAATTTTTGAATTACTTGATTTTTGGGCATACTTTTTATGGCACACTACGCCATCTTTTCGGGAAAAACATGCGTAACCACTTCGCTCCCGTTCCCCCTTAAATGTCGAAATCAGAAGCGAAGTTATATCAATCAATATGTATTTGTCTATTTTATCTATTGTACTTTTTAATTAGTCTACTATAATATTAAACCAGGTAAAAGAAAGTTACCTGTCGTATATTTTAATATTTGTCCTAAAAACGATTTTCAATTAGGGGCGAATATTTGAGATATCCATTAAATAATGATTTTTTTTTCAATTAAATTCCAATTTAAAGAGTTGACCCTTTAACAGAAACAGATTTTAATCAAGGATTAAATGATTATTTCCACCGAAATTCTAGATAGATCAACAATCATTAATCAGAATTTTTAAATTAGAATCAGTTAATTTTAACCTGACAAGTCTTTATTCAAATATATCATGAATTGAAGAGAGTAATGAATAGAATGAATATCAAGAGAGAGCAAGTACAACTAATTAAGAAACTTAGTAAATATATGAGAGAGAGAGAGAGATAAAGAGAGGGTGAAGAGGGCAAAAGTTTAACCAGAAATGGTGCTGATCTGATCTCTTGTGGCTTGGTCGTTGAATGAATGAGCCCAAGTGATGAGTGCTACTGATAAATTTCACAGTATATCGATAAAGCGAATGGTATTTAAATCCATTCTTTGATTAGAATGATGTGGGCTGGCACCAGTATCGGCAGTACCAGCACCATCAGCCACGGTTCAAATAAATGCTTCGTTATCCGATAATTGCAAAGTCATTGGACCGGTTGACTGACCCGGAAGGTTGCCCAATCGGATTTGATTAGCGCCAGGAACCGGACCTACTGAAATGTAATTATTATAGGTCAACAGTGAGGATTGATCAGAGAGTGTCGGCCATTCATACAATCATTGGTTATCGGAGGAATTTTTTTTTTTAATCTAAATGAGTAAAACTGGATGCCATTCGAATATTTCGCAGATAATAAATTAATTTAAACTCCCTCTGGGGACAATTTTTTTTGCGATACGGTCCAGGGAGAGAAATATAGAAAATCTATATTATTATAAAAGCAAATATCTGATAAAATTTATTGCACGTGAATTTAAGAGAAAATTTTGATTATAACCAATAACAAGGACCTGGATGAAAATAGGCAGATTATAGAAAAATGTCGTAAAAATATGAAAATTGTTTTTAGAATAAAACATAGACGTCTAAACTATAAT
>JAKCPI010024789.1:0-11864 GCA_023213315.1 Euborellia annulipes
ACGTGTATATCCATCAAAATCTCGACATCGAATTTTTGACATGATCGCAATACTTTCTATATATTTCATACATTGGGCAAGAAAATGTAAAAAAATACTACTCTAATATTTTTAAATTTTAAGTGTGTTGAACCTGATATAATTTTTTTTTTTTTTTTGTATAACTTTAATTAAGATAAATAGAAATAATTATTTTTCTGTATTTTTTATTTATGAGTTTTTTCAAAATTAGGGTTAAATTAAAATACTAAAATATGATGTTATTTTTTTATCATGTTGCCAAGTTTAAATTTATGTATTTTCATATTTTTAGAAATGCAGTTGGAAATGAATATATAGGACTAGCCAGAGGAGATGAATTTTCTAAACAAATAAAAATTTGATTAAAATAATAAAAAATCTTCCGCTTCATTCTATTGTATATAATTAACCTCTAAATTAAATTCAAATGAATCCATTTACCAGAATTATTTTCAGACTCACTCCAAACCCTGACGAACTATAACCTATATTTCAACAAAAAAAAAAAGAGACTAATAATTCACTACTTAATTGAGATAGAAATATTTTTTCATCCCTTCTAGAGCTAAGAGCAGCTCCAATTCTCTTTTCTACTTCAAAAAGAAGTGAATGTGGTGTTAATAAGGCCCGTAAAAAAAAATTTACGTAGGGGATTCGCATGATCCGAGGGATAATCTCACCATCCCAAATTAATAAATTTTAAATATATTTTTTATAATTTAAAATTCTAACATCAAGTTTCTCTTTATTTAAAATTTTTTTGAATTCGAGGGGGAGGGGGACCAAATATCCCTGCCCCGTAACAGGTGTTACTAAAGCAAACAAAATTTTTAGTAAATTTAATTATTTTCATCAATATTTTTTTAATGTCTTTTAAATGTTGCCCCAAAATTTCTACTCGCTATTAATCCTAAAATAATTTAATTTCTAGTTAAATATTTTTTTTTTTTATACATAAATATTTTCTAGAATTTTAAATTTATAAACTATTAATTTTCATCATGAATAAATTAATTTTTTTTTTTTTTTTAGTGAGCTGGCAGATCTCTATTTTTCATTGAGCTTAAAGGGATTCCCCGGGGCAGAGTTGCCAAGACGAGAGACAAAATAACTCTAAACGCCTCCTGATCTATTTATCGTTATCTAAGGTAAGAGGTATTTATGCGTATGTGTGTGTGTTTGTCTGTGTGGGTATAAATATAAATACTCGCATGTGTTCGTGTGTGCGTCATTGTCATTTCCGGGATTCTCTCTCTCTTTTTCTCCTCGAATATGTATTAGTAGAGAGATTGCCAACTTTTCCGCTGACATTTGCAAAAAAAAAAAAAAAAAGAGGCTTATGTCACTAGGGATTATCATCTCTCTCTTTCTCGCTCGCTAACCTCTTCTTCATTCTTTTTAAGGCATATAAATAAAAAAAGTAAAAAAAAAAAAATTTAATTTATTGTTTTAATTTATTATGCATTCAAAATAAAGATAGAGAAAACTTGTTACGATTACAAAACCTGACCTAAAATTGTTTATAAGATAGGCGTAAAAACAGATAAGAAATTGAGTGGGGAATTGTAATTAAATGCATAAATAAGAAAAAGATTCGATAGGGAATCTAACCTGTCTCACCATTTTGAGAGATTTTTCCTTTTAATCAGTAACGGCACCAGCTTTTTTTGTGGGGGGGGGGGCAGGAGCGGGACAAACTTATCTACAGGGGGGGGGCAATATACATATAGGCTTTACCAACAAAGAAACAAAAAAAATTGAGGGGCATACAGGGGGCAGATCCTATTGCCGGGATGCGCTTGCCCCCCCCCTCCCCCCCACAGTAGAGCCGTCACTACTTTTAATTAATAATTATTTTGGATTTTAATAAGAGCATTCGGGTAATTTTTGGATATTTCCATCTCAATGTGATGGAAATAAAAGCAAAGATTTTTTTTTACAAATCATCACATTTATATATTTAGGTGACCGGTCACGTTTTTGGCGGGACAGTCCCGATTTTTAACAATTTGTCCTGCGACCCGATTTTTGGAAATAATAGCCGAGAAGCTAGAGAGAACGGGAAGGGAAAATATGGTTTTCGGCGGCCATGTTGATTAATTAATTTACTATATATATTTGGAGTCCAGGCATTCTTATTTAAGCCATTTGGTATCCAAATGGATTAAATAAAATCATCGGATCGCCCAGGACCGAACCCGTGACCCTTGGTATACAAGGCCAGCACGCTAACCCCTACACCAAGCCCGAGGGCAGTTTTATAATGTTAACATTTTAATAATAACAAACATTTGTTGAGAACTGATTATCCAGAGGTGCTTATCAAAGTTCGTATTGTTGATCAGTTGTCAGAATTCGACCACCAATTTAATTTAATAAACATTTTTTGGCATTGGCAACGGCGAAAACATTTTGTAACTAATATCGTACATAAATATTTAATCAAGAACACCCTCTCTCTCCCCTCCCCAATGGTGTTCCGCTTTACTAATGTTAAAATTTGTCCACCTTAATATATATTTCCAATATGTTATAGTAAGTAGATGAGCTTATCATGAAAAGAAATTTTATAAAATTTATACTGAATATAAATCCATCACATTGGGATCGAAATAGTTACAAATAAACGAATAATAAGCAAATTATCTTTATTTTCTCGATAGTTCTTATAAAAATTAGTCTTGTTTATGGCCTTACAAGCTGGGACGGATTAAAGGGGGAGAGGCAACAGACAAAGAAAAAATTCAAAAATTAATAACTCAAAAAGTTAAATGAATTTCGGAATGAAAATAATTTTCCTGTAATCTTTAGAAGATCCTCTTGGAGTAATATAAAATCTAATGTCGAAATTCTAATGGGAAGTTGCCCAAATATAACGTGACAGACAGACGGACATTAGTGAATTATATATATAATAGAAGATAATTATAACTATAAAGCGAAAAAGGTCCCATTACGGACAGGGCCTAAGGCGTAGTCGAACCAAACCAAAATCCGCTTCTGAATGTCAGTATTAAAAAAAAGAATTTTTATTTTTTTCTATATGGAAAGAGTAAGTATAAATAACATATGAATTTTATTATAGAGGAAACCATAAAATTAAAACATAAATATACAGTACATACGCATATATATTTCAAAAAAGTTCAGTTTATCATTTTTTTTTTTTTATTTAAAAAAAAATTCTTTTTTCCCGACATTAAAAAAATATGTTGATAAAAAATTAAATAAACAGACCAATCTGGCAACTAAACAATTTTTTTTTTAGTATTTAAATTAATAACGTAATTGTCTCTATTGTGATCAACAATTAATAAAGGACAATCGGCTACACACCTAACTGCAAACTTGACAAGCATGTTCGTGCAATCTTTTTGATCAAGCAAACTGTAGCGTCTGTAGAAGAATTTTGGGCAAGCATTTTAATTGTGCAAGCCGCTTGATGCTCGATTGAATTTGAATCATGCACAAGCATATTTGCGCAAGCAAAACTCTCCGCCATTTTAAAGACGTGTTGAAATTTCATTTAATTTAAATAATTTAAAATTTCAAATTAAATATTAATATTTATTGTGTCTCTGTTTAAAGCAAGTGAGTATTTCTTGTTATCTTCGAATAATTAACCTTCCGAGTTTGACATTTTTAGGTTAATTTTCGGCATAAACTGTTTCTTGCACAAGCATGATTGTGCCGAAGGGAATTTTGCTGGTACAAAAAGATTGCACATGCATGATTGTCAAGTTTGCAGTTACGCGTGTACCCGCCTTAAGACAACATAATTATAGATTTTACCTCACTTTTTTGCCACTTTTTAAATGATCCTTTAAAAAAAAAAAATTCTAACAAATACTTTTTACCATGACAAATTTGCAACAATCTCGTTTGCCAGTGTGGATTAATAAATTAAAATAAAAAAAAATGATTTGAAGAGAAAATAAATTATGACTAGTTCGATGATCGTTGATGCATTTTTAGAAATATCTCTCCGATAAACCAAAAATATCGAACTATCGTAGACCTACATAAGTATAAATCAAAGGTGATTTTTTTGAAGAATATTAAAAAAGATATATCTAATATTTTTTATTCTAAAATAACAAATGGGTAAATGACTTTATTAGCTGTTAAAAAATGTAAGATGGTTGTTGATAGTGTGTTGAAGGTTATCTTGTAATATATACAAATGAAAATATCTCGGCTCTTAATGGGTGGTAGACTTATGTATTGTTTTGTTTATTGATATAATTGAAAGTTTTTTTTTTTTTTTTTTTTTTTGAATAAGAAAAAAGTCATATGGTGGCCAATTGTACTTGATTTTGTTATTATAATTCAAAAGTTGTTTAAAAGTTGAATGACCTCGATATTTGAATTTGAAACTTAAAAATAACATCGAAAGAGAGCGAGAGAGAAGGGGGAGGAGAGAATATAAATATGACATCATCTGAAGATTTTCTGAGAGTGAACGAAAGATAAATAGTGTCCTAATAGACTTGCGAAATAAATATGCATAGAGAAAAAAATAATTGATGAAAAGACTAAAATAAACACACTAAAGGAAAAATAATTAAATTTGTAATTAGTCAAAAAAAAAAAAAAAAAAAAAATGTAAAGAGAAGATATCATCACCTGTAGCGTCAAACTTCAAACGAATTCTATTTTAATTCTGTTTCATGGTTTTGGGACACTAATAAGCTTATTACTAGCCGTTCGACCCACTAATGGTGTTAATCTTAACCTAACTACGGCAGTTTTTTGTTTATCTATTTATGGTGGTTAACAGACACTAACATTGACATTAATAAATAAATTATATTCAGCTTAACTGTGGTTTTAGATGTGTTTAATACAACGTTTCGGCAAATCATTCCGCGTGACATCCTCTAACAATGTACCTGGGCAGTGAAACTTTTGAATTTCCATTCTTTTTTATTAAAAATAATTATTATTGATTCTAATCATGAATTGAATTTTTTTACACAAAAAACAAAAAATTTAAGGATATGTGTAGCCAAGGTGAAAAATAAAATAATTATATTTTGTAGACGTTTCGATACACTATCTAAATTCAACGAATCTGACTTTCTGACAACTTAATTTTTTATGGCTGTAGAAATTTAATCTGGATCCGAAGGAGCTTCGCAGCCAGGAGATTAAACAAAAAAAATAATATTTTATTTAAATTTTATTTGCCGACATTTCGGTCGCCAATCACAACCTTCATCAGGTCTATCCATTGTGAACTATACACCTAAAAAAATACCTAAGATCGTATAAAGTTAACAATATTTGCCCTGATGAATGCCTTGATTGGCGAACGAAACGTCAGCGAATAAAATTGAAATTTTTTTTTTCCATTTAATCTCCTGGCTGCATAAGTACTTTCAGATCCTTTCTGACAACTATTTTTTATGTTTTTAATTTGTAATTCTTGGGTAACAAAAAATAATTTATTATTAAATTGTTTGACTCATGTAGATCCTGATTATAGGTGTGATGGGCCCTCGAAACGTCTACAAAATATTTTATATTTTTTATCTTGACTGTCTACCACATCCACTTTTTAGAATAATTCAACAATTAGAACCAATAATAATTAGTATTTTTAAAAAACAATGAAAATTAAAAAGTTTCACTGGCAAAATACATTAATGTGCGGTACAATCACAATGAGAATGTTTCTCTGACTAAAAAAGGAAAACTCTTTGGAATTGTATCTGCATTGAATGCAACCGAATGAATGCCTGAAAAGTTGAATTAAATACAAATATACCCATTTAGAATCGTCTATATAGTTATTTCCCAACTCTCAAGAAATAAGAAGGGGAGGGCATAAATCTAACATAATAAAAAGAGGGCAAGTAAAGGTATTTATTCAAATGAAAGGAAAAGTTTCTATCGAAAATAAAGAGAGAGAGAGATGAAATTTTGCACTATCATAAATAATACTTTAATATTCAAACAAGAATGACAATGTAAAAATAGTGTGAAACGGGTGTTAATTTTTAGGTCAACTCATCAAGTGACAACATCTCTATTTTTATTAAAGCACCACTCTTAAGTATTTCCTAAGATCGAGTCTTGAGTCCCCCCCCTCGAGACATCTACCTACCGAGCCTCAGCCATGAATCAGCAACTCCATTAGTTATTTATTTTTAAATTGAAAAAATACCGGTAAATAAATAAATAAATTAAAAGAAAAAGAAAATTAGAAAATGTTTTTTTTTTTTAATTACCAATTATGAAATGTGCAGTCTCTTACCTGAAACAAAAGAGAAGAAAAATTATTATTATTTTGTAGAATTGGCTTTAGACATATGCACTAGGTCAGTAACAAAGAAATAGAAACTTATGTTTTAATTTATACAAATCATCATTAAGGGGTTTTATAATATAATCCAAAGAATTTACCGTTGGCACTAGTTGAAACATTCATAAATTTAATTAAATTATCATCTTATCATAGATAAATAAATTACACAAGGTTAAGTTTCAAAAGGATTTTATTTTAGCTTATGCGCATTTCGACGTTAATCTTCAGAGCTATGACACAAAAAAGTGCATGAGCTTAAATAAAATACTTTTGAAACTTAACCTTGTGTTATTTATTTATTTATCTATAATTTAATTTAATTAAATCTTGTTTAGCAAAGATGTTTAGTCAATCGAAGGAAAGCCCGGTGCCCAGACTAAATAAATTCACTTTCAATTAAATTTTAATGTGGAAAAAAAAATAAAATTCATATGCAAAAGATTTTAGGGGTACTATTTTAATAATCTCCAAATAGTTACTTGATAGTTAGTTTGAATTTTAATTATTCCGAAACTTGAGGTTTTTTTATTCCTTTAAAAAAAAATCATGATAAAATAAAAAATGTCAAGTCTTAGTTCAGGTAATTCGTATTTGCCACTCAAATATTTAAATAGAGAGAGTGTATTTAGTTTAAGAGAAAATTCAGAATCAAAAGAAATGACTTGAATTTTTCGATTTCAACTAAATAAGTAAATAAATTAAATTATTTATTTATTTAATAAAAACAAATGACTTAAGTTGTTTTATATTTGACTGTCATAGGTATTTATGACGCACAGTCAAAGGGAAAAAAAGTTGTTAAAAAAAAAGCTATTGTCTTGATTTTTGTTTGTTAATAATAATTTAAATAAATAAATATGTATTGTTTATAAACGATAAGCAATATTAATTTCTCATTAAAAGAAATGAGTCTCAAAAAAAATCATGTTATTAAATATAAAACAGCCAGTATATAGTAGGCCTATTCAACGTCAGCTCAACCCTCAGGAGCAGTGGCGTCATTTCAACTTTTTCTTGGGAGGGGCAAATTTTTTCTTGGGGGAGGGCAAACATTTTTTTTCTTAAAATTTACTTACAAATATGTACTCAAATTTAGCCAAAAAATATTTAATTTAATTAATTGTTTAATTCTCTACAGTTTATATACTCGTAGATATATTTTGAAAGATTTTATCTAGAATAATATAAAATTTTATAAAAGTCAGAGTCTTAGGGGGGGACAAATGACCCCCCTGGTCATTTGTCCCCCCCTAAATGATCCACTCCAGAAGGGTGAAAAATAAAAATTAAAAAAATCTTGACTGTTGTATGACCGAGACGATTTCAATAAAGCAAGTCACTAATATATATTTATTAGGCATAAAAAAAGGATTTTGTTTTTAGTTATTCCACTAAAATAAGAATAATTGCAGATGAATTATAAGGGTCAAAATAAGCCCTCGGGGCTTGGTGGGGTTAGCGTGCTACCTCGTATACCAAAAGTCGCGGGTTCGGACCCCTAGGCAATCCGATGATTTTATTTAAGCCATTTGGATACCAAATGGCTTAAATAAGAATGCCTGGACCCCAAATATGTATATTAATCAATAACTGATATCGTAAGTCTTATATGGCCTAAGTTGCCGAAAAGACTGTGTGAATGTGTGTGTGAGTGTGAGTGTGAATGAGAAAAAAGTGTGAGTGTTAAAAAAAGGGGTCAAAGTAAAGGAAATACTTTTAACAAAGGTGTATGTTTATATTGGTGGGCCAAATGCTACATGACTCCCGGGAATCGAACTCAGGATCTCCATTCAGCCTTTCCGGTGTGCTATCCTTTGCACAGCCCCCAGCAGATTGGCTGGAAAGGCTGGAGATCCTGGGTTCGATTCCCGAAGACCACATGGAACGTTCGGCCCACCAACAAACAAGCTATTTTTATATTTTTATTATTCTGGTTAATGCTTTGAATGTATTTTATTTAAACGTTTCGGCTGTTTATTAGCCTTCATCAGATATTTGAACTACTATTTATGAACCAGTTATTTTCGTTTTTAAAATTCCGATAAATGGATAAATTGGCGGGATTTTGTTAATGTGCCCTAAGAATTTAAATCTTTAAGATTTAATTTAGATTTAACTCATACAGTCGCTTGCATCACGTAGTGACGTTTTTCAAAAATTTAAAATTGGGAAAAAAGGGGGGGGGGCGGTTTTGGGGTTTTTTTCATTTTTCAAAAAGGGGAAATTCTTTTTTTTTTTTTTTTTTTTTTTTTTTTTGGTTTTTTTTTTTTTTCTTTTTTTAATTTTTAATAACAAAAAAAAAAAAAAAAGCGCTTTTGTGAAAGATGGGGGGGGGGGGGGGGGGGTGTGGGGGGGGGGGGGGGGGGTACAGTTCGTTTTATACATTTTAAACCTTTAAAATGGCAAATTAACGATTAAAAATTCTGAGATTTATTATTGTTCTCTTCTTCTTTTCCCACCCCTCAACAAATGTCTTTGCCAACCTCTGCTAATTAAATTCATTATAACTTTTAGGAACAAATTCATAATGTCCGTGTTTAAAAAAAACTCCAATTTTTTTTTTTTTTTTTAATAAACTCTTTGATTCACTGTACCTCTTTTTATGACAGTTAGCTATAGTTATAATTAGTACACCATTTCAAATACTAAATTAAATAACGTTATATTTTACAGAACAAAGCATTTATCCATTTTCATTTTTTAAAAAAATATGTCATCAGCTTATCATTACCATAGAAAAAAAAAAATAATAAAATTAAAATTTCTAACAAAACGTTTGGCTGTTGTTGATGTTTTTGAAAGCGTTAAGCATGAAATCGACCTCCTATTCTTGATGATAAAAAAAAAATAAAATAAAATAAAGTTGGCAGAAGGAAGAGAAGAGAGATAAAGAGAGAGAGAAAAAAACAGAGACAGAGAAAAGACGGAGTTGCTGGGCGTGACTTTTGGTCAGGTCACGATCAGCCGACCAAACAACGTTTCTGTTACGAAATCAAAATCCGTCGACGACGACAACGACGCATACATACTACTCCATGTCTGGCGCCCTCCCTACTCCTACTCCCATCTCTTCTTTTTTTTTCATGAAGAGGGCGACAAGAAGAAAAAGAAGAAGACACGATTATTATTTGATCAGGTCACGTTTAAGGTCAAAGACAATGAAGAGGGGAGTCGAATTTAATCAACAACAAAAAACAACAACAGATGATAGCGGAAATTAAAGCCTTATTAAATTAATCTATATAAATGTGGATGCCTGTCTATCTGTCCGTCACGCTCTGCTTTTTTTTTTTTATACTTCTCTAAAATTTTAGAGAAGTCTATGGGAAAATCATAACAAAGTAAAGATAATTTTTAGGCAATACAAAGGATGAATTTAAAAATGGTTTGCAGTCGTTTTCAAAAATATTTAATTGGAACTGGAACGTTCAGCAGACGCCATCTCTCGCCTCATGTTGATACAATATTGTAGAACGAAAATGAGTTAGGGTGCGCGTCTCGAAAAGTCGTTAGAAGACGATTCACTACCGAGTTACTCGAAGCGGCAAGAGATGGCGTTAGTTTTTTTCCATAGGAATACAAGGGATTTATTCCATTTAATTTTAAAGATTCCAGCTAATTAATTAAGGGTAAAAAGTTAATTATTTTTTAACACAATGATTACTAATTTAATTATCTATAAGATATAGAGCGAATTTTTTAAAAATATCTTTTATTTAATGCGATTAATCTAAAAAAAAATTTATTTTTTCGAAAATCAAAAAAAGGGCTTCTATAAGTTGTAGATATTTTAAATACCTTTAATTTAAAAAAAATTTGAGGTCGATAGCTTCAAAATTGTGGCCGCTGGAAACTCCCAAAATTAGCACCCCGAGACGCGCACCTTAAATGATGTAAAATCTTTGAAATGCAAATAAAGGAAAAAAAATTCTTTTTTTAAGGATCCCATCCTATTCGTCTGTGACTCATTTTTTTTTTTTTCTTAGACTGAACTAGCTCACGAAAAGTGAATCAGAGAGACGGAGAGAAAAAAAATCTAGCCCGAAACATATTTATTAGAGTTTAAAAGAACATAGCACGTTATATTTAATGAAATCTAAACATGAATCAAAAAAAAGTATTTCTTAGAGAAATAAAAAATAAAAAAATTCCTGTAGTGGCCACGCAGCTCTTTTTATATACAGAATGTTTAGAAAATAGTAAAAAGAGTAACGCCCTCTTTATTTCTTATGTAAAACAGTTATTTTAAAATTATCAAGTAAAATAATATTTGTCAAAGTTTTACACAAATATTCGTTTCCAAGTATTCATACATTAAACTCGCTAGATTGTAATCTATATATAGAGTATATAAAATCCAAAATGTCAAAACATTGTTGAGCTCAAATTCTATGGCGACATTTTTTGTTCGATTTGTTATCGCATCTTCGGCTAATTTTTACTAATATCAGATCCTAAGGGTACCCAAGCACCCAAAAATTTAATTTCACGATTTCTTCAATTTCTTTGAACGCTAAATAAATAAATGTTTTTAAAATAAACTAAACAATAAAAAACAAAACAGACAAAATATTTAAATAATTTCAAGATTATGTTTAATGGCTTACGCTTGGAGGGCGGGGATAAAGGAGAAAAAAAAAAAAAAAAAAAAGATTATGTTTATTAAAGATTTTGTGGTTTGTATTATTATTATTATGGAAGTTTTTTAATTACAGAACACATTTCGACGTTCTAATTAGTAAAGTGCCTAACTCCATTTTTGTTTATTTTTCATGGAGAGCCAAAAAACATTTCATTGTCATTGTTAAAAATTCGAACTGGAAAATTTGAATTACGCTCTTACCCAGTTCAGAGCATAAGGAGAGTGTTATATTTTTCAACAAAAAAAAAATATAAATACTGAACAACGTTTCGACTGCAGAACAAGCACAACGTTTCCCTGCAGAATCAAGCATAATAAGTTGTACTGTATTTATACACTTTTTAGTAAATAATTAATTCAAATGTGGTCTAAAATTAAAAACTCTCATAACAATAATTTCAAAATTTTTACCCTCCTCCCTGTGGTCGAGAGGAAAGAGGTGTTGAAAATCAATCCAAAATTGGAGTCTAAAATCCACAGGGCGCAGGTTCGAATCCCAGGCAGTCCGATGAATATTTATTTAAATCATTTGGATACTAAATGGAATAAATAAATATTCCTGGACCCCCATATAAATATATATCGTATATTTATCCAAATGGGCTAAATTGCCGAAGAGTTAAAAAAAAAGATTGTTATTTTTGGGAATAAATATTATATATATATTTTAATTTAATAATTAAGAGTAATGGTTTTTTGTATTATTAAATACAAAATCAAAACAAACCATGTCTTACATATGGCAAAAATATTTCGAAATCTTTTTCACTAATCTCTCTAATAATTTTGGTAGACTATTTTAAAAGTTCAGTTAATACAATCATCATATTATTAATTAATTAAGAATCATTACTTGTTACATTTCCTTTATTTGGAGAAAAATGTTAGTGC
>JAKCPI010024790.1:0-13282 GCA_023213315.1 Euborellia annulipes
ACTTTATCTTACCTATATATGAAATATATAGAGAGAAAGAGAAAAACTATTGATAATTTTTCTCTCACAGCCACTTCGATGCTGATTCATTATAACAAATTTTTTGCCACCTGTACAGTGAGGGACAATACCAAGTTCCACCCATGCGTTTTCTTCTTGTAGATTATTTCATTGTTTTTTTTTAAAAAAAATGAAAATCTATATTGAAATTTTCTAGGCTTGAACCATGAAAGTTTCCATTATAAAAATATTTATTTATTTATTCACAATTCCCATCAGACCGCAGTCTATTATTAATTTGGGAAGCAACAATACAAAAAAAGGGCGGATACAAGGGGAGGGGGTTAAAGGGAATTTATTACCTTTCTTTTTGATGGATATACACGTTTTGAGGCCCCTGAGTCCAAAAGTGGGTCCCGCAAATTGGACTGTCGTATGTGTGTGGGTGTGTGTCTCTGTCTGTGAACAAAATATCTCAAGAACGAAAAGAGGTAAGAAATTGAAATTTTATAATTTTTTAATTAAAAATTTTTTTTTTCCAATTATTATGAAATAATTTGTATTTATTTAGAATTGTGTATAAAATATCCCAAACAATTTTGAAAAATAACCAGAGTTTATTTCAAGCAGTTAACATTTAAAATGCACAGAGCCTATGGACATTTTGAAGTGGTCAAGTTAACTAAAGCGCTAGGGAGAAACTAAATATATCTTTTTTAATTGGATTTGCACAAATATATGTCGACTCAAAAAATATGGTGTGACGATACACAGCACGAAACAACTTTCTCTTGCCGAAGGGTAAGAGAAAGTTGTGTGCTTTACGACCAGTCGCACCAGATGATCAATCCCTTCAAAAGAGCCTCAATAAAAAGGGTTGAGAGACAATTTATTTGTGATCTATGCTTTCCCTAAAAATACAAATCCAGTTTACGGCTTCTGCAGTGGGGCCAATAATCTAAGCATAAGAAGGAAGTACGATTCCTTCTTGGGAGATTAAAATCAAAGTCCTTCATACCTAGATAAAATTTCAGGTTTTTTTTTTTTTCTCTTTTAAATATGAATTGACAAGTGGAGATTATGAAGAGATGTCAATTTCCTTCTTATGATGAAAAGATCCGTTAAATTCCACTTTTTTTTCTCCATCCTCTTTACTTGAATATTAAGAAGAATATATAAAAAAATTCATTGAATTTTTTGAATAGTACTTTTTTTTAGAATAGATCTTTAATTTATTTTATTTAACTTTTTTTTTTTTAATCCTTTCAACTGTTAAAATATCCAAAAATAATAATGATGAATCAAAATGTATTTGATTTTGTCTTTATACGTATGAGCAAAGTAAGAAAGAGGAGGATACCCGAGTCGAAATAAAAACTCAAGAGACCGATAAAGCAGGGCAAGCGAGAAAATTGAACCCGGAGAGGAGGCGAAAGAAGATTATAATTATAAAATTACAAAAAATGGTAAGAAAATTTAAAAAATCTAGCGTGTTGGTCGCACAGCACACAACTAACTACCTTTGGTAATCGAAAGTTGTGTTCTGTGCTTGTCACACTAGATTTTTTGTATTGAGATATATTTAGTTTCCACCGATATATTAGAATTCAGGAAGTAAAATTTATTAGTATGGGAGAATATTTATATTTTGATACCATAGAAACGTACAAGAGTAAAGTGGTCTTCAGAAAATTTCAATGGCAAAATGAGAATATACATTTTAAAGAGCATCTAAAAAATAATTGATTTTTGAATTTTAATCAAAATCGTTGAAGCGAATTTTGAGAAAATAAAAAAAAAAACTGAAAAAGTACATCAGTAAAGTACTAGTACTCTTTGGACGATTTTGATTAAAAGCATTTTCATGCCCTAGGGGGTGTCTAACTTAAATATAAAATTTCAACCTCCTAGCTCAATTCCTTCATGCTTTAAATTTAACCCAGACAGACCATGTCGCGAAAACCCCTTTTTGGATTCAGGGGACCTCCGACGTGTATGTCCATCAAAATCTGAACATCGAATTTTTGACATGAATCCAGTGGACTTAATCACTGACATCTGAAGGGCAGTTTTATGGAAGAGAGCTATTACTTTCTCTTACCCCATCTATGAAATATATATATTTTTTTCCAATAGATAAAATAAAGTATTAATAAAACATTTAAATATTTATTTTTTAACTTTAATGATAAATTTAAACACGTTTTTAAATCGCCTCGTGTAAATTAACAGAATGAGTGAATAATGATATTTTTCTTTCTTTAGAGAGAGCAAGAAAACATTTTATTTATATTTTCATATTAAAGGTGTCACAAATTGTATATGTATATATATTAAAAGATTATAAATAAGTTCATGAGTAAAAAGGCAGAATAATATTTTAGAAATTTTAAAAATAAATCGATTAAATGAAACCGCATCTCGAAGTGCAATTTACAGATGAGCTGGAAAGGGGAAGAGGAAGAGGGGGAGGAATGGAGTACAAGTGAATTCATTTAGGTAACAAAATGAGTGTTCTTTTTAAATAGGACATATAGAGAATAAATAAATCTTGGAAATTTCAGACACTCTGGCCCTATATTATATTTTATAAATGACTAGCCCACCTTCGGAGGGCCTCGGCCCTGGTGGGCGGCTTCTCAGGATATGATTAGTAGTCGCCATGAATGTATTTTAATACATGTTTTATCATAACATGAAAATATATTTTAAATTAAATATAATCATAGGCGCCGGAAATGGGATGGGGTGGGGGGGCAGGGTACATTGCCCTCCCTTTGGAATCCTATAGGAGGGGAAGGGGGGAGTGTCTTTTTTTTTTTTTTTTTTAAACATTCACACTTTTTTCTCATTCACACTCACACTCACACACACATTCACACTGTCCTTTCGGCAGCTTAGGCTATAGACATTTACGATAACCGTTATTAATGAATTTATATATATTAGGGTCCAGGTATTTTTATTTAAGCCATCTGGTGTCCAGTCCAATGATTTTATTTAAGCCATTTGGATACCAAATGAGTGTGAATGAGAAAAAAAAAAATAAAAAAAATAACTTACCTAACCCAACATTAAAATAGCCTCCCATAGGGAATGTAAACAAATCTTCAAGCAGTCACTGGATTGGAATACGTAATAACATAGGCGTAGCCGCAGGGGGATTTGGGGGTTCAAACCCCCCATTGGACTCAAGCCATGACTAGATATTTAAGCTCTATAATACAAAACACTTTCTCTCTATATATTTCATATATAGGGTAAGAGAAAGTAAAATATGATAATTTTCTCTAGCTTAAAAAAAAAGAAATTAAATAAAACGCAAAAAATTCAAAGAAAATTCTGAATTTTCCATCGAAAAAAAAATTTGATTTTTGTCTTGGTTTATAAAAAATTAAAGCGCTTAAAATTGTTTTTAAATACCTCAAATGAAAAATAATAAAATTATTATATAAATAAATTTTTTATTTTTTTTCTTAAGGGGAACTGAGATGAGAGTTTGATCAAGAGAAACAGGTAGACATTTCGGTATTTTAGGGCCCATATATATAAAAATTAGGAGGGTTCTATTTTTGTGGAGGTTAATGAAAAATTGAGGCACTTATTTAAGAAAGGGCAGGCCCGAGCCAGCTGGGAGGGGGGGTCAGGGGCGGAGTGGCCAGTCATATTACTTCATTAGGACGCCCTATATCGCCTTATAGTGGGGGGGGGAAGAGAAATCCTGAACCCCCCATCAAAAATCCTGGCGCCGCCTATGCGTAATAATAATAATAATAATGCCATTTTCTTTGTCCCGTGCTTGGTGTAGTTGGTAATGTAGACGACACCTTCTATACAGAACGTCGCGGGTTCGGACTCAGGCATCCGAAGATTTTATTTAAGCCATTTGGATACCAAATGGCGTAAATCGAAATGCATGGATCTCCAATAATTAACATTTATGGGTCCTGTTACGCATTAGTGTGTCAAGCGCCAGAAAAATTAAAAATTGAGTTTAGCACGGAATATTGTTTCGAATGCTATAATTAATAGTATTTTTTATGAAATATGTCCTAAAAGTATTTATATTTAATGCTACTTGGCACAATGGACAATAAAAAAAAATTGATATAAATCTAATCAAAACAATGTAACTCAGAAAAACTTTAAGGTTTTTTTTTTTTAAACATTCACACTTTTTTTCTCATTTCACACACACATTCCACACAGTCTTTTTTGGCAACTTAGGCCATTTAAGACCTTAGACGATAACCGTTATTTATGAATTTATATATATTAGGGTCCAGGCATTCTTATTTCAGCTTTAAGGTTAATTTTCTCAAATCTCGGTAGCTGGCCCTTGACATACTAATGCGTAACAGGGTCCATATAACGGTTATCGTAGAGTCTTAGTATGGCCTGGATGCCGAAAAGACTGTGTGAATGTGTGTGTGAGTTTGAGTGTGAATGAGAAAAAGTGTGAATGTTTAAAAAAAAGGTCTGTGGGTGGGTGTGAACACGATTACTTAAAACGCAAGCAGCTAGATCGATGAAATTTGGTATATACTCCTTACACTAAAATTGTAGATCTCTATCAGCTTTTGAAGTAAATACCTCACCTAGGAGTAATACTTTACCTAATAAGTTTTTTCCAAAATTTTGACAAATAAATTTGTTTTTTAATGACACCTGTATGATCTTGTTTCGAGTTTTTTCAAAATTAACGAAACTAGCTGCTTTTTTCTTCGTTGATTGTTTCAAAAACTATTCAGTTTAAAAAAAAAAAAAACGCCAGAGAATAAAAACTTTTTAAAATAGAGTAATTTATGATAATATGACAGAAAAATTGACTTCCAAGTGAAGTATTTATTTTAAAAGTTTTTAGGGATCTACAATTTTAGTGTAAGGAGTGATCAATCTGGCTGCTTACGTTTTTAAGTAATCGTGTTCATACACACCCACACCCAGACATAATGCCCAAAATATATAAATATTTTTTTTTGACTCAGGGAGGTTTAAAACGTGGAGAAACATCAAAATCTCGAAGTCGAATTTTATGACGATTACAATACTTTCTCTTCATATACTCTACGAGAAAGTAAAAAGTAGACATTTACAAAAATAAATTAAGATAGACCAAAATTTATAAAACAAACAGAAAGTAAAATAATAATTGAAGAAACTCAAGGCTTGTCACTACTCCAAATAACAATCATATCGAAATTATTATTAAATTCTTTAGAAAATTCTGTTCAATAGGCAATTTGTCGTTGCCTTGTCTTGCAATTACGTGACCTAATCTGATCAACTCGAGTCTTTATTATTACTAGTCGTCTCTGGTTCGAAATAATAACCCTGGGCCCCAAAGGGATCCCGAGGGAGTGATGACGCAGCATTCCACCCTCTCGCCATTCGACACTCAATTAACTGACAAAAGCTATACCGGTATCTTTAAACACCCAAAAGCTATGTTTTTAATGAATTAATATAAGTTATATTAAATAAATATCAAATGTCAAGACGTCTATAAAATGGCGGAGAGTTTTGCTTGTGCATGATTAAAATTCAATCGAGCATCAAGCGGCTTGAACAATTAAATTCTCTTACAGACACTACAGTTTGCTTGTACAAAAATAGTACACGAGCATGCTTTGTTAGTTTGCAGTTACGTGTTTAGCTGCCTTTAGAAACATTTTAAAAGTTAATATAGCTATCTATAACAAAAATATTTTTGTTAAAATGGTAATCAAATTTTATCACGCTAACCCCTACACCAAGCCCCGAGGGCAAAAAGAAAATTATTATTCCATTCCTATTCAGTGCCTGCTTGAGGATTTGTTTACATTCATGGAATACACAAATGAAAAGAATACATAAATATTTCTCTATACATTTCCTATGGGAGAAATCGTAACTTTAAGTATTAATAGCTCAAAAAGTTATAGGAATTTCGGGATGAAAATAATCTTCTTGTAATCCCGAGAAGGTCCCCTTTAAGCATAAAAAATTTCATTTCAAAATTCCAACGGGAAGTTGCCTAAATAGAGCGTGACAGATAAACGGACGGAAGGACAGACAGACAGATAGGCAGACGTTACATCAGTACTAGTATTCTTTGGCCGATTTTGATCAAAAGCTTATTTTTACGCCTCAGAGGTGTACCGAATTTAAATACCGGTATAAAATTTCAACCTCCGAGCTCTTTTTTGGATTCAGGAGGCCTACCTCAAAACCTGTATATTCGTCAAAAACTCGACATCGAATTTTTGACATGAAAACAAATCTTTCTCTCATAGGCGTAGCCAGAAATTTTTGATGGGGGGGGTTTAGGATTATTTCTCCTCCCCCCCCCCCCCCGACTAATAGGGCAGTAATGAAATGTATGACTAGCCACTTACACCACCTTCGCTTCGCCCCCCCTGACCCTCCTCGGGGTGGCTCGGGCCCGCCCTTTCTTAATTAAGTGCCGCAATTTTTCAATCAACTCGTATCAGGCAATAAATAATGCAAATCTCTTAATTTTATGTATATGGGCGTAAAATACCGGGGTGTCCCTCTATCTGTTTCTGTTGACCAGACTCCTATCTCACACCTCTTTAAGAAAAAAATAAAAAATTTATTTATATAATAATTTTTATTATTTTTCATTTGCGAGATTTAATCAATTTTAAGTGGCTTTAATTTTTTATAAAGCATAACAAAAATCAATTCTTTTCAATGGGAAAATTCTGAATTTTCTCGAATTTTTTGCGTTTTATTTAATTTTTTTTTTTTTTTAAGCTAGAGAAAATTATTATATTTTACTTTCTCTTACCCTATATATGAAATATATAGAGAAAAAAAGTATTTTGTATTATAGAGCTTAAATATCTAGTCATGGCTTGGGTCCAATGGGGGGTTTGAACCCCCAAAACCCCCCCCCCCCCCGTGGCTACGCCTATGCTTTCTCTCTATTTATATTAGGGTGGGCCAAAAAAATTTTAATTTTTTTATCCTTAGTTACTATGAAAATCTCATTCGAAATGTTGAAAAAAATTCTGGTAAGACCTGAGCTCTTAATAATAATATTAAGAGGTAGCCCATTGATATTTTCGATTTCCCATTTAAATAACACAGGAAATTTCGTTTTTTGTGTTTGAATTTTTTATGTATACAAGCAAATAATTGTTAAGCGAGAATCAAAACATATTCTTATAGGAAATTTACCGATCTACAAAAAAGGTCTGGAATGTTTTATTAAGAGCTCAAGTCTTACCAGAATTTTTTTTCATCATTTCGAGTGAGATTTTCATAGTAAGTAAGCAAAAAAAATTAAAAATTTTTTTGGCCCACCCTAATATATAAGTATATTAACATATACATATAGGTAAGAGAAAGTAAAAATTCAGACATTTTAAAAGATATTTTTAATTTTTTTGCAAGAAATGACAGGTGTAAACTTTAGTCTTTTCAGAATATTCCTCTGTGTTCACTACAAAGACTAGAGCCGCCTCTTTGGCACTTTAAAGGACTCTGTTTTGTTTTTAATCACATAAAAATAAGATCAGCTACAATCCTGTTTTTATTTTTATTTTATTTATAGTCTTTTTTTTTATTCACCTGATTTGTACCTTTTATTATTTTACAAGAAAATCCAAACACCCGTTTAAAGAGCTATTTTTATTTATAATATTTTCCAGATACCTGACAAAATCGTCTCCCAAAGTGGAACCATAAATTGATCAAAAAAGAAAAAAAAATCGAATGTCCGTAAGGCAATCGGTCATGTTTTCTCCTCCTCTTGCCTCTGACCTGGGAGCTATATAGAAACTGAACCATAAACAAGCCCTAAATTATTCCTCTTTCTATTAGTTGTCGTTAGAAGAAGTATAATACGGATAATAATACATTTATAAGAATGAAAAATCATACAACTTTCTATTTTAAATCCATGTTCATCCACTATGGCAAAACAGATTTAAAATCATTGATAGATCCAAGGGGCGGAGGCAGTAGCGTAGCCAGGATTTCTGCTTGGGGGGGGGCCCAAAAGTTTTATGAATCCCCCCCCCCCCTTCACCAAGAAACTTAAAGTGGGAGAAATTTTTTTTAGATAATATAATAATAATAATTATAAATAAAAAACAAATAAAAAAAACTTTTTTCTTAAAATAAAAAAAAATTTTAATACAAAATTCGTAAATATTAGAGATTTTTTCAATTATTTATAAGTTTTTTGTTAGATTTTAGAATTTATGAGAGTTAATAAAATATTTATTTAAAAAAAAAAAATATCATTAGGGAAAACAATAGGTATTTTTTTGTTTTGGAGAAGGCTTTGGGGGGGCCCGGCCCCCTGGGCCCCCCCCTGAATACGCCACTGGGCGGAGGATATTACATATCTTCTATCTTCTTCTCTCCTCGCCTTGTCCGCGATGCGGAGTCGACGGACCTTACTCTTTCCATCCAACCCTATCATACGTTTTTACAACCGAAAGAAATAGGACAGGCCGGCCCGTCGCACGGTCTGACGCCTTTTGAAAAGAGGAAGACATTTTAAGAAATGAAGGACTGCTCGTGGTCGTCAACCACGTACCCGCAAGATGTGGGCTCCTGAGCAAATTGCATATCTTCTACACATACAATTATACAAAATCCAAAACCTGTGTGTAACGCATTACCTCCGAAACGACTTATTAATGATTTATTGATATTGCAATATATTGTTAACGTTAACGATAAGAACAAAGATAGACTTACTTAAAAAGAATATAGGCTATCAAATAACCCTTTGTGTATTTATATTACTTTCTCTTAGCCTATATATGAAATATATAGAGAGAGAAAGTATTGCGATCATGTCAAAAATTCGATGTCCAGATTTTGATGGATATACATGTTTTGAGGTCCCCTGAGTCCAAAAAAATGGGTCCCGCAAATTGGTCTGTGTGTGTGTGTGTCTGTGTGTGTGTCTGTGTGTCTGTGTGTGTGTAACGATTTTTTTAGCATGAAGGAATTGAGCTACCGGATTGAAATTTTATATTTAACTTAGGTACCTTTGAAGAATCTCAAAATAAGCTTTTGAACAAAATCGGCCAAAAAGTACTAGTACTTTACTGATGTACTTTTTCAGTTTTTTTCGATTTTCTCAAAATTCCCTCCAAGGATTTTTTTTTAAATTCATAAATCAACTATTTTTTAGATGCTCTTTAAAATGTATATTCTCATTTTGCCGTTGAAATCTTCTGAAGACCACTTTACTCTTGTTCTTCATAGGAAAGAGAAATGGTTGCCATGGTAACCGAATTTAAATCTTTTTCTTTTTATTAGATTAAAAATCAATTATTATTTAAATTCCCATTTTTTTTAAATTTATTTGTGTCTTTAATTGTTTCAAAGAAAACATATATGTCTCTCTCTCACTTGCAAACATTATCGTCTCTCTCTACTCTTTTAAATTCCCTTTCCACCTTATCTTCGCATAGGAACAATGTTAATTTCCGATTTGAAGAATTTAAAGTGGCTGTTGTATTTAAACAGTAGATAGGAAAGGAGAATGCAGCCAGGTATTGAGTCTCCACGAAATTAAACTCTCTGTTCAGGAAACAGTTTCGGCTTTAATGAGATAAAACCATCCTCAGTCCAATAGTTGAGCTGAAAGCATCGTACAGTTAGTAAAATAATTCATTTATATATGTTTACTTTTTGAATAATACATCGAAACGTTTGTTTGCTGAGAAATGCTTTATCAAGGCTTTGGGGGAGAGAGCAATTAATTTCCAGACTGACTGTGTTGGACTCAGCAATTTTTATATTTCATTTCTCGATGGCCTGGGAGACACGTTGTGTGTGTGAATAAGAAATTGAGGCAATAATTAACGATAGTAAAATTTTTACTTCTAAATTAAATAAAACATGAAAGAATTTAAATAATTTTATGTTTTTTCATAAATATTACTATTAAATGTGCCCAATGGGTCAATGCATTCACATTGGCTTATTATCTATAGGATCTGCTTGATTTGATCGATTAATATGTAAACAAAAGGTTTCGGCATCCCATCTCAGTGTCACCGACCCCACTAAGAGGTCATTGCTTAACACATCGAATATAAATATTTAATGTGAATGAATTTATTTCATTAATCAAAACAACTTTGTATCTCTGACTTGGCGCTCTGTATATATTACTGATAAGCATTGCATTGTATTTTTGTACAAACAATTAATGTATAATAATACAGACTTTATGACAACTCCACTATTGACTCAATGCTTCGCTATTTGAGTTCATACTGTATGTATATATTGTTTGTAAACATATATAAATGAATTATTTTACTAACTGTACGATGCTTTCAGCTCAACTATTGGACTGAGGATGGTTTTATCTCATTAAAGCCGAAACTGTTTCCTGAACAGAGAGTTTAATTTCGTGGAGACTCAATACCTGGCTGCATTCTCCTTTCCTATCTACTACTACTAATGTTAATTTCCTATAGGGATTTGTATGTTAATTTCGATTCAAAAGGGGGTCCCCTTTAGAACTTTTTAGGCATTTAAAATTTTTTTTCCAATTCTTATGAAATTTTGTATTTATTTACGATTCTATATTGTGTATAAAATGTCCAAATATGAGATTAAAATTTTGAAAAATAACCATAGTTTATTTGAAGCAGTCAACATATAAAATGCAAGTTTGAAACTAAGGTGCTATCGGAAACTAAATATATCTCGACACAAAAAATCTGGTGTGACCAGCACGGTGCGCAACTTTCTCTTACCGAAGGGTAAGAGAAAGTTGTGTGCTGTGCGCCAGTCACACCAGATTTTTTTTGTTAATATGGCCCACCATTTCTCCTATCTTTCCTATGGAGTCAAGAGTAAAGTGGTCTTCAGAAGATTTCAATGGCAAAATGAGAATATACATTTGAAAGAGCATCAAAAAAATAATTGATTTATGAATTTTAAAAAAAAATCCTTGGAGCGAATTTTGAGAAAATCGAAAAAAACTGAAAAAGTGAATCAGTAAAGTACTAATGTACTATTTGGCCGATTTTGATTAAAAGCTTATTTTCACGCTCCAGGGTGGTGTCTAACTTAAATATAAAATTTCAGCCTCATAGCTCAATTCCTTCATGCTTAAAATTGAAAACACACCCGCAGACAGACCATGTCGCGAAATCCACTTTTTGGATTCAGGGTACCTCAAAACGTATATATCCGTCAAAATCTCGACATCGTATTTTTGACATGAATCCAATACTTTCTCTCTCTACATATTAACATATATATAGAGGTAAGAGAAAGTAAAAACTTGATCGATATAACTTGATGTTAAGGTCATATTATGATAGCATAGCCCTCGGCCGTAGGTCTAGGGGTTAGCGTGCTAACCTCCTATACTAAAAGTCGCGGGTTTGGACCCCCAGGCAGTCCGATGATTTTATTTAAGGCATTTGGATACCAAATGGCTTAAATAAGAATGCCTGGACCCCAAATAGATATATTTAAACATACAAGTATCGTTTAAAGTATTTTTTCTTTTTCTTTTAACATTCACACTCCTACTCACACACACATACATTTTTACTTTCTCTTACCTATGTATATATGTAATATATATATAGAGAGAGAAAAATTCGATGTCGAGATTTTGATGGATCTTCGCGTTTTGACGTCCCCTGAATCAAGAAAAGTGGTTTTCGCGACATGGTCTGTCTGTCTGTCTGTGAACAAGATATCTCAAGAACGAAAATACCTAGGAGGTTGAAATTTTATATTTAAGTTAGGCACCCCTTTTTGAACAAAATCGACCAAAGAGTACTAGTACTTTACTGATGCACTTTTTCAGTTTTTTTTCGATTTTCTCTAAATTCGCTCCAACGATTTTTTTTTTAATTCAAAAATCAATTATTTTTAGATTCTCTATAAAATGTATATTCTCATTTTGCCATTGAAATATTCTGAAGACCACTTTACTCTTGTTCTTCATAGGAAAGATAGGAATTTCTCCTATGGTTGCCATGGTAACAAAATATAAATATTTTCCCTTATAAATTTTACATCTTGAATTCAAATGTACCCTACTGTCTGTAATAACTAAATATATCTCAACACAAAAAATCTGGTGTGACAAGCACAGTTCACAACTTTCGATTACCGAAGGTAAGAGAAAGTTGTGTGCTGTGCGACCAGTCACACCAGATTTTACACATTTTCGGCAACTTAGGCCATTAAAGACTTTAGACCAGTGGTTCCCAACCTGGGGGCGATCGCCCCCAAGGGGGCGATTTGGGTTTTCAGGGGGGCGATAAATAAGCGGGGGGCGATTGGGGGGCGATGAGTATTCGAAGGGAGAAAAATTATTAGTTTACTAAAATTTAAAAAAATAAAAATCAAAGAGAAAAATCTCCTATTTACAGGAAGGTCAGGATAGAAGAGGACAAAATATTAGCATAAAAATAAAATAGTCTGAAGATAATTCCAATCTAGAATTGAAACGTCACTTTTAGCTCAAATCTTAAATTTCAATTTAAAAAAATCATTTTCTTGAATTTTTTTCCTCAGGGGGCCCGGGCCCTTTAAGCTCAAATCAAGTTTGATCTTTTACACGACTCAGGAAGGCTAAAAACAAAGATTTCAGTGGCTAATTTTCAAAAAAATTTTCCATACTCCCAGATTCCCCCGGAAATCCTCTGTCCAGATCTGGCCTCGATAAATTAAAACTTTGTAACTCTTTGTTTAGGAAATTTTGAAAAAATTTTATATAACTTTATTTAAATAAATATTGTAAGCTATGTATAACTATTTCAAAAGTTGTGTCAAAAACTGTGTAAAAAAGTGTTGGCATGAAGGACACAATAGCCTTTTACATACTAAAAAAAACTTTAAGTTTTTTTTTTTTGGGGTGGGGGCCGTATTATTAAGTAGCCCCGGGCCCGTCAAGTCTGTCTGCGGCCCTGTATATAGACCTACGGTAATAAAATTGTTTAAAATAATAAAACTGCTTTATTATTTACACTTTACTTCAAATTAAAATTAGGCATACATTGAAAATGTAAAGGGGGGCGATAGGTGTTAGTCAACCTCCAGAAAGGGGCGATGGGTCAAAAAAGGTTGGGAACCACTGCTTTAGACGATAACCGTTGTAATGAATATATCTATTGGGGGGTTCAGGCATTTTTATTTAAGCCATCTGGTATCAAAATGGCTTAAATAAAATCATAGGACCTCCTGGGGGTCCGAACCCACGACGTTTAGTATAGGAGGCACGCTACCTACTACGCCAAACCCGGGGGCGTTTAAAGTCTTAAATGGCCTA
>JAKCPI010024793.1:0-22173 GCA_023213315.1 Euborellia annulipes
TTACCTAATATAAATTTATTAATAAAATGAAAATATTATTCTAAGACTATAATAATTTGGGTTTGTTTTATTTCAAATAGAAAGAAGATGAACAGCGGACATTGCCATTTGACAACAAACGGATCGACTTTGTTACTAAAGCTACGACCACATATTAGACATTGCCACAGAGGACTTAGCAAAATCTCATCGAGGCAGTCTCCACAGCTAACTGCAGAGTCTACCAGCCTGTCTACTGTCTAAAGCCTGTATGATACTTTACGTAGGCGTAGAGGGAGATAGATCTTAGATTTCAAAATGATTTTAGTTTTCTCTTTAACTAGTCCTAAATATTTTTAGATATTTTAACATAGGGCATGGTTGGATGTTATTAAATACATGTAATTCTCCCATTTCAGAGTCCCTGACTTTTAAATCATTAAAAATATTTAAATTCAAAATATTGAAAAAACTTAAATTTTCCAAAATTCATTTCATTTTTTTGATTTGAAATTTAGTAATTTAAATTTTTTTAAAATTGATATCGTAAATTTAATAGAGTATGTTTTTATATTTCATTACCCAAATTCAGAAGATCTTGTTGTGATGGCTGTTTCTCAAGGTAATGAATGGATGAATGGTCATTGAACAAAAGGTAAATGATTGTTTGGTGGGGGTTCGTGCACATTAATTCTCGTCCATTCATTATCCATCGCGGGATATCAACATCATCATATGAGACAATTCAAGTGTGCATGTATCATTATTTTACAGCTATTATTAGATATAATTAGGAGTTAAGTTTTGCGTGTATGAATATTTTATAAAGGGATCTATCTCTATTTCTACTAACTGAATGATAATGTTTAAGAATACACGCAATTCTTATTAGTTTATTTACAAATAGATGGGTTCTACATAGAGGGCTCCAAACATAATTACAAAATCTCTACGCTCACGCATTAATATTCAGTATTTTAGGGGGTTAGGCCTTCTGTGTCTGAATTCTTTGACGTTCTCTTGGATGTTGTTCAATTGTGAAGTGATTCCTCTATACTGGCATAGGGTATTGTTGTTCTTCTTCCCCTTTAGATAGGTAGGGATTCCCAGGAGAGGATTCAATTCGCCTTTGACCAATGTCCAAGGGGACTAGGAGAATTTCTCTATCGTATGTTTCTCCCTTTCGCGCATTTGAGAGAAAGAGTGTTTTTCTCTTTCTCAGAGACCCTGTCGGTCATTGCTGAGTACTGGGCCTTGGTTGTTTCAGGACAGAGTGAGTTAATGTTCAAGATGTTAGGAGTTCGTATAGGATGTTGTTAGCTTTTAGGGTTCTTTTTTTTCAGCATGCATCTTGAACAACGTCATTCTGTTCCTGAATAGAGCAATCAAGGGAGTTCTTTAGTATTGTATTGACTTGGTTTCCATCCTAACACGTGAATGAATATCAGATCAATTAACTCTGCTTCTTTTTAGCTCGTTAGTAAATGATATTAGGAAGGTGGGCAGAGATTAATTGATCTGTTTGAGTATGTAGCTGTGTGTGAGTGTGTGTCTCTCTGTTTCTTTTCCTTTTATTTCCTTGGGTTTGTGGGCGCTTTCTTTCCGTTTCGTTTTCGACTTTGGTGATTGAAGGCTTACCTGCCTTCCGGGAGTGCTCGCGTTCGCGTGTGTCTCAAGAAAGAAGAGGAAGTGCATTTTGGGAATTAGATGGCCACCCGGTCATAGATAGTGTGGGATTAGGTTAGTTTTTTAGGATCAAGCCCTCGTTGAGCCGAAAGAAGCAGTCTACGGAGTATGTTAAAAAAATTTTTCCATATTTTTTCATAAAATATTACGTAGCAGCAATGATATAAACTAATTTTTTGATTCTTCTTTTGTTTTAGATGGTTTGGGTGGGAGTGGGGGCTGAGATCGTCGAGATTCCTCAGGGCATAACAAAATGGACATCTTTGTAAGTAAGATATTAACATTTAAGCTAAAGCCACACCAGAGGTGATTAGCAAGGTGACTAGTGACAAAGCGAGCCGCTTGGCAAGTGACTAACATGTGCGGCAGGTCTCGAATGATCTAGTCTGTTCGTTTTCTTGGGAGACTTACCAAGCGACTCTCTTTGTCACAAGTCACCTAGCTAGTCATCTCCTTGGCCTTAGCCTAAGAAATAGCTTACGACTTTAATAGGAAATAATATTTAAATTTTTTTATTTCTTATTTTTTAATTAGATGGAATGGAAATATTTCATCTTCAATTCCTGCTCTAATGTCCCGGTCCACTTGAGAATGGCGCACCATTCGAACCTGAGCATTATAAAGAAATTTTCGAAGGAGAAAATAACGTCCAACCTTCTGGCATTTAACGACCGGCCCAGGAGAAGTCTAGAGAAAATGTCATCTATAGAACAGAAAGCGAGTCTTTGAACTCTGATAGGTGAGGAGAGATCATAATCTATTATATTTATTATTTTAAAGTATGTGTCTTTGGATTCTGGATTTAAGAAGACGAGAATATTCCTTTTGGCTGAATTCTCACCTTCTTAATTATTTTTAATTTTGACAACATTGTATCTGTTTGAATCTGTTTTAAATTTAAGATGAGTAATATACATGGGCGTAACTAGGGCCCCCCCCCAGCGAGGATATCTGGTCCCATTGCTCCCTCCAGCCAAATTCTCTAGATTACGTCCATAGTAATATATCTTCATTGAAAATTTCGATATTGTCATTATTCCTTGGTGATTATATGAATATCTAACTCACCCTTGATCTTTTTTTTTTATTTTTTTTTTTTTTTTAAACATTCACACTTTTTTTTTCTCATTCACACACACATTCATACAGTCTTTTCGGCAACTTAGGCCATTTAAGACTTTGACGATAACCGTTGTAATATAATATTATCTATTGTGGGTTCAGGCATTTCTATTTAAGTCATCTAGTATCCAAATGGCTTAAATAAAATCATCGGAATGCCTGGGTCCGAACCCGCGACGTTTGGTATAGGAGGTAGGCACACTACCTACTACGCCACACCCGGGGGCACCCTTGATCTGATTAACATTTATTTGATCGATTGTCTTTATATAATATTATTTTTTATTAAATATAAAATCAACATGTCTGAAAATAACGTTTTACTTATAAATAGATAGTATTGCGATAGTACCAAAATTTTTTTGAGATTTTGAGATTTTGATGGGAATCAGTTTTGCGGCGCCCTTAAGTCGGCCCCAAAATGTTCTATCTATGTATCTGTGAACAAAACATCTCAAACTTCTTCGCCACAACGATATTGTTGTGAATCTCTGAGGCTGTTCTTCATAGCCAAGGCATTTATCGCCGTCTTTTTAGTTTCCATTTAAAATAAATTGACCAACGATTGCATATTTAATATGGTGTGAAATTCGAATAAATACTATTTGTTAATTCAGTAAAGTTTATTCACTAACAATAAGTAAATAAAAATATAGGTCTACTCTACCTGTCTGTATTTTATAACCGATGAAGATTATTATCTTAATTGAAAGCAATTTGGCCTATTCGCACTTTCTGGACTCGTATCAGGATTTTCCTCTTTCGAGACTTTGTCTTCTATTTCACATATTTCCAGACCACTTACAACAAAATTTTTAAGATTAGCGACTGCATTCCCCCACTCCCTTCACACAGTTTATATTTTCACTGCCAGATGTGTCAAAATGCAAAAGACTCTCCCCCCCCACACTCGATATGATGATTTATTCAACTGTCTCTCTCTCTTCCGAATTTGTCATTTTATTCGTGAATAATAATTCAATTATTTTTCCTACACATATTTCTGCTTGACTAAATAGTTATTGGCACCCACACATGCATATACATCGGCTATACCTTGCAGGCGCTTTTTTTTGCAAATATGAAATGGAAATCTAATTCAACCTTTAATTATTAAAGGCCAGTTATCAGCTCGAGTTTCTATTGAACAATTTCCGTCCACAAAAAAAAAAAAAAAAAAAAAAAAAAAAATTCAATTTCAATGATGATAACCAAAACCATATTATTGTTTTATTATTTAAATTAAATCATATTAAAGTGAAAATTAAATACAGGATACCAAAAGGCAAAAAAAAACTTTATCATTAAAAATATAAACTATTATTTTTGCTCGGTTGTTGAAGGCTGGATATATAGAAATGTGAGGGTGTAGAGCAGCCAGAGGTGAATAAAATTAAAAAACTATTTTCTTGACATTTCGAGCGCCGGTCTCCATCTTCATCAGAACAAAATAGAATGTCGTTGATATAGTGGTATAACATTTTAGCATCTATTTTGTCCTAATGAAGAGATTATCGAGAAAATACATGTTTTGAGGTCCTCTGAATCAAAAAAGTGGGTCCCGCAAAATGGTCTGTCTGTGTGTCTGTGAACAAAATATCTCAAGAACGAAAAGAGCTATGAGGTTGAAATTGTATATTTAAGTTAGGTACCCCCGGGCCTCCCCCTTGGGGTATATACACCCGGTTGCGGGGGGCCGCCATTTTACCTTTTGTGTCTCTCCCCCCCTAACTTTTCACAAAACCTTTGAATTTAAACACCCCCAAGAAAGTCCATTATTTTTTTTTTATTCTTTTTATATTTTTTTTCTTTTGCTCTTATTAAAATTTAAAAATCAATTATTTTTTTTTTTTTCTTTTTCACATATATTTTTTTTTTTCCCTTTTAATTGTATTATGAACACTTTATTCTTAATATATAAAATTAAAAAAAATAAAAATATATATTTTCTTGTTTCTTTTTTTTGAATGTTGTGGTGCCTGCTGAAAGAAAAATATATTGTCACAAAAATTATAGGATGACCAACTACAATTTCCATTATCTATTTTTAAGATGAATGTTGATGCACTCCGAACATTTAAAAATTATTTTTTTTTAAAAAAATGATATAATATAAAAAAAATAAACTAATATCTTTGTCCATTGCATTTTAAAATTATTGAGACCAATACTCGACCAAAAAAAATCATTTATATATGAAATTGCACTACCTTTTGACTGCAGGGTTTTTATTTTAATACGACTTAAACTTTTGTCTTTAGAATCCGATCAAAAAAAGAACTTTTCATTTGTCCCCCCTCTCTTTCTTAAAAAGTTTAACTTTATCCCTTTTCACACTAGCTATAGCCTCAAAATTGAGTTTTTTTTTAAAGTTACTTAGAATTGGAAATTGATCGTTGACTTAAAAAAAAAAAAAGAGAAAATTTTTTATCTTTACTAACTATCTATATCGTAAAAAAAAACGAATTTAAAATAAAGGAGACGAATAGACTCGTAAATTTCCTTTATTTGAATATAAATTTCTAATAAAATGTTCATTAAAAAAAAAAAAACTTTAATTTAATAACGCCTGAAAAATTGCGACATCGACATTGATAATATTTTGTAGTTATATAAATTTGAGATTGGCCTCAGTCTGGAGGTTGAGATCTCGCTTCTTATTCCAAGTATAATGACTATGAATTTAGAAAAATAGAAACGGAGATTAAAAACTTCAACAAAATATCTTATGATAATTTCATTATTAATTTGATTCAAATTATGCGATCCATTAAAGGTCGCTTTTTTTTATTTACCATAAAATCCAGGGATTGGGATAATAATTAAATCATTCGTTTTTTTTCTGTTCAATCATAATTTTATTAATATTAAAATTCATCTGAAATTCATGAATATTCTATTAATAATTAAAGATGATAATCGAGGGATAATTAAAAACATTTTAGAGATAATAAGCAATAATGAAAACATTTAATTATAACTGTTAAGCATCAAAAGATCAAAATAAATTTAATTAAAAACAATTATAAGCAGCTTAAAAGATTTTGATGAAATTTGGACGGATTGTGAAAAATGCTATTTCTTTTTTATTTTTTTATCTATTTAGGATTTTGTCTGTAAAATCAATTTTTCATTGCGACCATTCTCAGGGCTGAAGTGTGTCAATAAAACTCCTCAAAAAAAAGTATGGAGCAATTGTGTACAATATTTATTGCCATTTAATCTAATTTTGACTCGTATAGCATAAATGGTAATAAATATTACACAATTATTTTACACAATTGCGCCATTTGACTTTTTGAGGAGTTTTATTGACACACTTCAGCTCTGAGGATAGTCGCAATTCTGACCGAAACGTCGGCTTGAAGTGACTAATAAATGAAATTAACGTAGCTTCTATCGCTATTCTGGATTCGCGCCGAACATTTGAAAATTTTAGAAAGTTTCGTGATAGATGATGGAATAAAAAGTAAAAAATCGTTTCATTTTTTTTTCCAATTAACGAAAAATAAACAAACGAGAAAAAAATTCGAAAAGATGTGTTGTCCTTAGTTACCTCTTCTTTTAGTTTAGTTACTGACCACCAGATTCAAAAGCTTTTATCATCCTTTTCCTTTTTTTTTTTAATTAATCAAAAAGAAAGATGATGAATGAGAGAATCGAATGAAGGGAGCCAGCCACTCGATCTAATTAATATTCACTGACCTCATACACCAAGTAAATATAAACAAATGTTTATATTTTGATTTTGGAAAAAAAATATAAATAATTTTTTTTTTTTTTTGACATTTCGATAAAGAAATTTTTTTCATCATTAAAAAACATTAAATTCCGGTAACACAAAAACTTCAATTCAACGGCAATGGAAAATTTACAAGTAAGCGGCCAACAGTTTTTATTTTATTTATTCAAAAAAAAAAAATTTTTTTTAATGAAAAAATAAAATATATTTAGTATAATATTTGTTAATTAAAATCTTAAAAAATTTTACAAATGTGTCAACAATAAAAACCCTCAGTTCGTAGTACATTCTGTTAACAAATAAAATAAACTGTAGTATTTTTTTCATTTTCAAAACTAACCTTCTTGACATTTCAGAGCAAAATACAAAACCATACATCTTCATTTGAATTTTTTTTTTTATTTAAATTCTCCATTGCTATTTTTGTATTTTTTATTTATGTACGCAAGTATATTCTTTAAAAAACCTTCTAAGCTTAGTTGTTTTCTCTATTTATTTGTTTTGATGGATATTTTGAGGTTAGCAAATTTAATAGATAATTGTTATTAGGGCTTGCAATCTTGTCCTCTTATACGCTCTTGTCTACTAGCCTTAACTAAAAATCAAAACGAGATCTCTCAATTTAACTTCAAATATTACCTTAAAAAATAATAATTGAATCTATTCTATAAACATGATTGTAAAGAGAGAATACCTTCATATCTCGCTATTAATTTATTATTTTCTAAAAAGTTACATGTCTAAATACGGTATGCCAATTTCAACATAAATTAAAAAACACTCAAATTAAAATTTTAATTAAGGCGAATTGGACCATGTTATGCATAAAAGAACCAAGCGCTATAGTAAAAACTATTCACCTTTTCAAAACCTCTGCAATAATTGAATTATTTATATTTAATTACAATTTTTAATAAAAAAGTCTGAAAACTTTCAAGTAAAGAGATTTAACAGTACAGTACAACCTCGCTCAGCGAGCACCTCTCATAACGAGTAATTCGCATAACGAGCAAAATAAAGTTAAAGAATGACTTAAATGACTCAAAATGCTTAAAGAGAGACGTTTGGCATAACGAATGATGAGAGGAGGGGAAGTTCCGGATTATGCGTATGTTACGTCAGTCTGTGTCATGGGAGGGGGGATAGCTCTATGGGGAGAATGTTAATGTTTCGCATAACGAGTGTTTCGCTTTACGAGTATGATTCTGTATAATCAATTTTGATTAGGGCATACTTGTTAGTTTCATTATAAAATTTATTTTCTTGATGCCTTTCTTGCTTATTCGCCAGGGGTATATTATAATTTCGGTATCATGGGTACTTTGGAAAGAAAAAAAATTCCCTCATTTACGTTCTTTTTGAATGCAAAAGAAAATTTCTTTTTTACTTTATCCCCGTTAACCGGTTGAGTCTTTTATATTTCAATTGAATTAAATGAATTTAATGGAATTGTAGAATAATTAACTTTGTGTGTGTGTGTGTGTGTGTGGTGGGGTAGGGTGGAGCTGTTGCTGTCACCTACCCCTTAGGAAATGAGAAAGAGAAATTCTCTTCTTTTCTTTTTTTTCTCTCTCCTGCGGTTTCTACTTTTACTTGCCTTAGAGTCGATGCCGCGTTTTTCTGAAACGTTGCTCGAATCTAACGCCCAACTCCAAACTGAAACAAAAACAAAAAAAACAAAAATTAATTAAAAGTTGTTCAAATTCATAAACAGAACAATTTTACATATAAGTATTATTTTGATTTTTTACTTTCTCTTACCTATGTATATATGTAATATATATATAGAGAGAAAGTATTGGATTCATGTCAAAAATTCGATGTCGAGATTTTGATGGATCTTCACGTTTTGAGGTCCCCTGAATCCAAAAAAAGCGGTTTTTGCGACATGGTCTGTCTGTCTGTGTGTGTGTGTGTGTGTGTCTGTGAACAAAATATCTCAAGAACGAAAAGAGCTAGGAAGTTGAAATTTTATATTTAAGTTAGGCACCCCCATGGGACGTGACACGAAGCTTTTGAACAAAATCGACCAAAAAGTACTAGTACTTTACTGATTCACTTTTTCAGTTTTTTTCGATTTTCTCAAAATTTGCTCCAACGATTTTTTTTTAAATTCATATATCAACTATTTTTTAGTTGCTCTTTAAAATGTATATTCTCATTTTGTGATTGAAATCTTCTGAAGACCACTTTACTCTTGTACTCTATAGAAAAGATAGGAGAAATGGTTGCCATGGTATCAAAATATAAACATTTTGCCATACTTATAAATTTTACATCTTGAATTCAATTGTACCCTACTGTCGGAAACTAAATACATGTCGACCCAAAAAATCTGGTGTGACAAGCACAGTACACAACTTTCGATTACCGAAGGTAAGAGAAGTTGTGTGCTGTGCGCAATCACACCAGATTTTTAAATTTATTCTCAATAATGGTAAAATTTTATATTTTATTTTATTCTTGTTTATTGTAACATAATATCACTGATTGGACAAGCAAGTACTTTGTTTTTTTGCCTAGAGATGCTTTTCTTTTGAAATTCCCCTATATATTTATACATTTATTATAAATTTAGAACGCATAGAGTGAATGGATAACTCAGTAATCACCAATAGGGTGGTTGGTTTTTGAAATAAAAAGTTTAAAGAGAGGAGAGATATGACTTTTTTTTACCTCATTCTGCACATTAGGGAAAGAGAAAGGGTGGGATTTCACATTTGTTTCATCAAACAACAAAATTTGTTCATTTGCTCTTTGTTACATACTCTAGAAAGCAAAAAAAAAAAAAAAAAAAAATGAGAGATGATTTTTATTTTTGTGTGTAAAATAAAAACAAGGTATTGACACATTAATAAGTAATATTAAAATCTGGTTTAAAAGAGAACAAGTCATTGCTCCAGTAGAATAAAATACTCTGTTTTCTACTAGAAATTGTGAATCCAAAAAGATTATGACTGTTCTATGATTTTTTTGCCAATTATGTTCTGATGATGAGCAATAGCGTCATTTCAACTTTTTATGGAGAGAGCAAACTTTTTTTCTTAAAATTTACTTACAAATATGTATCTCAAAATTGGCTAAAAGATATTTAATTTATATAACATTTTAATTAACAGATGAAGTTAGGGGACAGCCTGGTAGATATTATTGAGAAGAATGTAGATAAATTGAAATCTGGAGATGATATTCAGGCCAATTTATTCAAATTTTCACCACCCGCTATGCTCAAATTAAAAATTTGTTTCTTAACCCCGCCTGGTCCTGAATAAGGAGTCATTTGAACTCAGAAAAGTTGACGCATAGCGGGTGGTGAAAATCCGAATAAATTGGCCTGAATATCATCTCCAGATTTTTATTAAACTACATCCTTCTAAATAATTTAATTAATTTTTTACAGTTTATGTATTAAATATTTACAATATAAAATTTAAATCTGGTGTGACTGGGACAGCACACAACTTTCTCTTACCTTCGGTAATCGAAAGTTGTGTACTGTGCTTGTCACACCAGATTTTTTGTGTCGACATGTATTTAGTTCCCGGCAGTAGGGAATATTTGAATTCAGATGTAAAATTTATAAGTATGGGAAAATATTTATATTTTGTTACCATGGCAACCATTTCTCCTATCTTTCCTATGAAGCACAAGAATAAAGTGTGGTTCAAACAATTTTGAGGGCAAAACGAGAATATACATTTGAAAGAGAATCTAAAAATAATTGATTTTTGAATTTTAATCAAAATCGTTAGAGCGAATTTTGAGAAAATCGAAAAAACTGAAAAAGTACATCAGTAAAGTACTAGTACTCTTTGGCCGATTTTGATTAAAAGCTTATTTTTCCGGTCCCGGGGGTGTTTAACTTAAATATAAAATTTCAGCCTCATAGCTCAATTCCTTCATGCTTAAAAGTGAACACACACACACACACACACACACACACACACACACACACACACACACACACAGAGAGAGAGAGAGAGACAGACAGACCATGTCGCGAAAACCACTTTTTTGGATTCAGGGGACCTCAAAACGTGAAGATTCATCAAAATCTCGACATCGAATTTTTGACATGAATCCAATACTTTCTCTCTATATATATATTACATAGATACATAGGTAAGAGAAAGTAAAAAAATGATCAGGGGAAAAAGTTTACTTCATAGAAATGTTGAGAAAACTTTTTTTTAGTCTTGCAGATACAGTGGAGGTTACCATATTACCATTAGTTATATACTTGTACAGTGAGGGACAATATTAAGTCCCACCCATGCATTTTCTACTTGTGATTATTTCATTGTTTTTAAAAAAATATTATATATTTTTTAATGGAAACTTTCATGGGTCAAACTTAGAAAATCTCCAATAAAGATTTTCAATTTCTTTTATAAAAACAATGAAATAATCACAAGTAGAAAACGCATGGGTGGGACTTAATATTGTCCCTCACTGTACCAGTATATTGACTAAATTTGTTTCATAAAAATGAAACTTGGAAAAAAAAGTCTTAATTTTTTTTCTCTCACTTTAAAACATGAATAAATAAAGACCCATTATTTTTTAAAGATGTAAAATAAGAAAAAAAAGTTAATTGTTTTTTTATTAAAAGCTTTTTTTTTAAGTTAGAAAGAATAGAGTCAAAAAGATATCCTTTTATTTGAATTACGTAGTTATATTAAAAAATTTAAAAAATAATAATGAAAGGAATTATTAAATTCTTGAATCAATGAATCTTTAATGACAAATTTTTAATGACAAAAATATAAATTCGTTAACTTGTTTAATAACTAGGGCTCGTATTTTGCATATAATGCATGTTTTTTTTATTAATCGGTATCCTTCAAATTTTTATCTGGCCATTTTAGGGTATCAGGGCCTACCCAGAGAATATTTTAAGTGCATATTTCGGCCTTTTTAAATGCATATTTTGTTGTTGTTTTTTTTGTTAATATCGATTCGAGCCCTCGCTGAGACTTCTATATCATCATTAATATAGCCTAAACTCATTGCCAATTTTAATTTCAACTCAGAATTTGTAATAGTCTAAATTTGTTTCATCCCCTAAAAGAAATTTCAAAATGACCGATTATTCAATTGCCAAAAATTATATTTATTTAGCCGTGGATTCAGATTTTATCCCTTATTGTATTTAATAGGATAGAGAGTAAAGGAACGATTTTGCCTCAAATTGATAAACAACTGGATTGTAAACAACATGAAAATAAAATAATTAATATACGTGCAAAGAATTATTAATACATTCTGTAGTTATTTAATAAACACTCTCTTTTATAAACTTGTAAATTTAATAATACAAAAAAGATAGAAGAGAGTGAAAATCTCTTATAATGCAAAGGATGAATTTATTCTTCCCTATTTCTCTACATAATGAACTCTCCATCTGTCTGTCTGTCTGTCTATTTCCCCCGTCCCATCTGAAAAGGGGAGGAAAAAAAACCAATTTCAAAAGAAAGGTGAAGGGAAGAAATTGTCTTTCTCTCTCTTATAAATATATGTGAGAATATTTGTGTGTACTTCCTCTCTCTTTCTGTCTGTATATGTCTCAAGGGAGGTTGGGGTGGTTGAAGTGAAAAGGAAAATTCGATCGTTTCCAAGAACATCCCATTTCGTTTTTTTTTTTTTTTTTTTTTTTTTATTTAAACTTTATTAATATAAAATCAAAATTAACTTGAAGGGTCGGCATTTAAATTTTATAAGGAGGGTTCTTTTTTTTTATTTAATCCTGGGCTTTGGTATAAAGAGGGTTCATTCAAAAAAGTAAATGTAAGGTTGTTATAAATTAGTTATGTATAAAATAGATAGGGGATTTTTGATTTTGATTTCTTTCATAAAATATCTACAATGCATATAAAAAAACAAAATTCCATAATTAATGACCGAAAGGTAGTGACGAGAAAGTTGTAAATTTATCTATCTTAATCGCTTAAGGGCCGTTTGCTTCACTTCTAATCAACTAGCAAACTTATCTGATCGATAGCAAATCATCGAAATAGAAAAAGAAAACATACTTAACCTTCGAGTTAAAAAAAATGAGTTTTTTTTTTAAATATATAATTATCTATCTGAGGTATAAGGGGAGTTTGTGAAGTTAGCAACTTAAATTAAAAGCATAATTTTAAACAAAAATTAAAATAAATATTAAAAATTAAAATAATTATTTAAAGCTAATTAATTTTTTAACAAAAATTTAAAAATTTCCAAAAAAATAAATATACAAGGCTTGTATTTCTAATTTCACCTCTTATATCGAACTTTGGGTATTAGCTAGTTAGCTACTATCTGGGCCGTTATTTAATCATATGATTAGCTTAACTAGATGTGATAAAACTCGAAAGTCAAAGTCATATAGCTTATCCTAAGGATAACTAATTAATTAGAAATGAAGTAAAAGGCACTTACGTTCATAGGCGTTTTACCCTTTAGATATTGATATCCAAAATACCGAAGCAGTGTGGATTCGGATCTTTGCTAATCTGATGATTGCTATTATTCCAAATGTCTAAGAAATTTTTTTTTCCCATCGAAAGGTATTAGCAAAAACAAAACTCACAACTTTAGCTTAGTTGATGGCTCACGCAGAATGCTATCTAATAAATCAAAAGGCGAATAAATTAATATTCAATACGTTTAAGAAAAAGACGCTAATTTGCATACGATAAGCTCTCTTTTTTTTTCAAATGGAAATTTGTAAAGATCTCTTGTAAATCCATTTAGGAAAAAGGATTGTTTCTTGATTAAAAGTTTGCCATGCAAAATACAACAATAATAAATTCCCTTTTGCACCCTTTCCCTCTCTCCCGCATCTAGTTGAGATGGAAAAATGTCGTTGTTGTTGTTGTTGGCCCCAATGCCTGTTGTAATGGCTCATGTTGCGCATGTTTTTTTTTCCTTTGAATATTTAATGTTCTAGAACAGATCTATCTCTTCTTCTGTTCTGTTTCTGAATCAGCAAAAGCAACCCTAGAGAAAATAGGATACATGTCTTTTACGAAACTGACAAGAGAGATCAAAATCATCTTTTTAAAGCCAAAAAATTATTTATTTTTAGAAATGGAATATATAGTTAGCCATTATTATTTTTAATTAGTAGATATTAATATTTAGAATCGTTCCAAAAATTTGAATAAAATCGTAGACCAAAATATTAGCCAAGATACGACCGACCAAAGTTAGACAAAATTTATTTTGAGATAATTTGTCTAACTTTGACTGGCCCTATCTTCGTTAATATTGGGTTTACAAATTGGTTTTATGTACCATATTTTAGCAAATTTAATGCTTTTAACCTTGCTTGGGGGTATGGTGGACAAAATATCCTTAGTATACGAAATATAAGCAAAAAACTGAAAAAATCAAGATTTTTGAGATACTACCTTTAGGATGACATACTAGAGTACCCCCAAATAACCTGTAAAAATTTCATTTACTTCGGAGTACTTTCCAGATAAAAAGTGGATGTCGACATGTCGTTTTCAGGATATTTTATATTTTGAGAAAATTTGTCTAAGGCCGGTATTACACTATCAAAGATCTTTGTCAAAGATATTATTTGTCAAAGATATTTGACAGTGTAATGAGTCAACTTTTATAAAATATTTCTTTTATAAAATTTAATCGATTGCTATTACATTTTATCAAAGATTTGAAAGTAAACAAACAAGATGGCGGAAGGCAAGAAAAGAAAATTTTGTTGGCCGGTGGAATTAACCAAAATGTAACCATTAGACGTTTTTCAACACTTATACAGTTCCTTAAATGTGTATTTTGTTTATCAATGAAAGGTGACACTTTTGAAACTACATATTTAAAAGTTTCATCATCCATTCTCGAATACCTTTTATAATGTATTACATCTTCAATCTGTAGCTCTTTTAATAAATTTTGGTGAATTCCTTTCATGTTCCGTCTTCAGGGCCGAATCTAGAAGGGGGGGGGGCAGAGGGTGCGTGTGCCCCGGACGGCAGATATCAGGGGGGTGGCAATTAAAGGAAGATTTTCTTAAAAAAAGGTAAAATGATATGAATTTTGTATAGAAAATTTTAAGGAGGGGCGGCAAATCAAATTTTGCCCCCCCCCCCCCCCCTAAAAAATCTCCTAGTTCCGGCCCTGTCCGTCTTGCATTCCATGGTTTAACCCACACACGTTTATTTTTCCTCTTTTTTTTGAGTAATAAACTTATTGAGACAGCTGCCCTTGTTGCAGCTACAACAGAAAAAGAAAAGCTCATCATCCATTTTTAAACAACTTTGATGAAATATTTTACTTACAAGGGGACGGCCAAGTGAGTATATCACGGATTCGTTTGAAAAAAAATTGAGGTGATACTTTGAGCCAAAAAAATTTTCATGTGTTTCGGCGTTTTACTCCATAGAGCCCCGATTGGCCAAAAAAAAATAAATAAATACCGAAACAACTTTCGCGCTTTCAAGTAGTTTCTATTTGAAACATTACGTAACAGTCAGCTGTGGCTAGGCTGGTAGCGTAGCCGACTGGTAAGTATGAGGTCCCGGGTTCGATCACGGAGTATGTAATTTTTTTTTTTTTTTTTAATCTTTTTATGTTATTGTAACAAACCATATATTTAAAACTGTTTCATATTATTTTTTTTTTTTAGTAATTAAATTTTTTTTTTTTTTTTTTTTTTTTTTTTTTTTTTTTTTTTTAAACATTCACACTTTTTTCTCATTCACACTCACACTCACACACACATTCACACTGTCTTTTCGGCAGCTCAGGCCATATAAGACATTTACGATATCCGTTATTTATGAATTTATATATATAGGGGTCCAGGCATTTTTATTTAAGCCATCTGGTATCCAGATGGCTTAAATAAAATCATCGGACTGCCTGGGGTCCGAACCCGCGACGTTTGGTATATGAGGTTAGCACGCTAACCTCTACACCAGGCCCCGCGGGCTTTTTTTTCTCCCCCCCCAATTAAATTTTAAAATTTTGTTAAAATTGTTTTTTGAATTTATTTATTACCTTAAAATTAAAATTTAATTTAAATACATGAAGAAAATATCATTTATTACAGTATTTAAATATATGAAGAAATAAAGAAGGCATAAAATAATCCATTAATTAAATAAATACATGAAATTAATAAAAAATTTATTTGCTTATATTTGATTAAAAAAAAATTATGTACAGTCAAGCGAATATAGATAACTTACTTTTTTAATTTACTTGTACACTTACCCCACACGAAGTAGGGTGATATATATAAGTCATAAAAACATGCAAAACAAATAAATAGGCGACAATTAGCGCAGTTTATAAAGGATATTTAAAAAAAATTTTAAAATTTAATTACTAAAAAAAAATAATAAAATATGAAAAAAAATAATATGAAACAGTTTTAAATATATTGTTTTTTACAATAACATAAAAAGATAAAAAAAAAAATTGCATACTCCGTCTTTCGAACCCGGGACCACATACTTACCAGTCGGCTACGCTACCAGCCTAGCCACAGCTGACTGTTACGTAATGTTTCAAACAGAAACTACTTGAAAGCGCGAAAATTGTTTCGGTATTTATTTATTTATTTTTGGTCAATCGGGGCTCTATGGAGTAAAACGCCGAAACACGTGAACATTTTTTTGGCTCAAAAGTATCACCTCAATTTTTTTCAAACGAATCCGTGATATACTCACTTGGCCGACCCCTTGTTAGTGTAATACCTATATAAAATCTTTTATAGAATCTTTTATAAAATAAAATATGATAAAATATTTTATAAAATATCTTTGACAAAGATCTTTTATAGTGTAATACCGGCCTAACTTTGATCTGTTGTATCTCGGTTAATATTGGGTCTACAAATTCGTTTTATGTACTAAAATTTTGCAAATTCAATGCTCTACAATTTTATATTGGGCTATGGTGCACAGAATATGTTTTAAGAAATATAAGCTAAAAGCTGAAAAAAGCCCAAAATTTTTGAGGCTTTTCGCAAATATCTGAATTTGTTTTATAAAATGAAATAGTGTGGATGCAGTCCAATAATTATATTAAGAAAAACTGTATCTGGTAGTTTACTTCTTGGACAAAGGATTTACAGATGGTATGTATTTATAATCAATAAATTATTAAAATTTTTAATAATTTATTTGCTCTTGATGCATAAATGTTTCGGCCCACCTCAATAGCCATCCTCAGGACATAAGATATCCACACATAATTACACTTATTATTATAACACAGTTTTTAGACATTTATTTATTATTACTATTCAGATATTATGTGTAGATGTCTTTTGTTCTGAGGATGGCTGTTGAGGTGGGCCGAAACAGTTATGCATCTGTCAAGAGCAAATAAATTATTAAAAATTTTAATAATTTTTTGATTATAAATACATACCATCTGTAAATCCTTTGTCCAAGAAGTAAACTACCAGATACAGTTTTTCTGAATTTGTTTTGTTTTCCGAATGACAAAAAATGAGAAACTCTACCTACCTAAGGGTGTCAGGGGACGGAGGTCGTCGAAAATCTATTACTCTACATTCAGTATTTGATACAAATCTCTATATAATTCAATAAATTAAAAGCCGTTGTTTACTCTCTTTGAATAAATTGCTGTTTAATGAAATCCATCAAATTCAATAAATAAATCATAAGATAATGTCATTCATTGTTGTTTTACCGTCGTCATTCATTCCTCTTTTTCGTATTCTTCTCCTCTCATTCACAAACAAACAAATGCTTCTTTAGATAAACAAAAGACGTAGTAACGTCGTGCTTTTATATTACTTTACTTTAGAAATAAATTTTTATTTTCAAGAAGGCAGTATATGTCAGAAAGTCATGTTTCAAAGCTTTTGTCGTTTTGTTTGTTTGTTTCGTCTCCGCTTTTATCTTACAAAGTAATTTTAATAGCTTACCTGAAGTCTTTTCTTCTTTTTTTTATACAAGGGGAGAAATAAATAAATTTAAAAAAAAAAAGATTGATATTTTTTGGTTTTGGTTAGAATTTTTCGCTGGATCATATATAGAGAATTTTGATAGAGAATCAAAATTGATATAGGTCTATATATGTTTTTTTATTCTCAATTAATCAAAGAATAAATAAGCTAAAATACCTCTTGACCCAGCGCTTCTGTTTTGAGCATTGAGAGGCCATCCATTGATTCATCTGCTATGATGTTGAATTGTGAGTGGGGGGATGCACAGATCAAACACACTAGATGCTTTTTATCTCTTTTCAATATAAGTCACTTTTCAATAGATCCAAAGATGTTTTTTTTTATTAAGCTCCTCCCTCTTTGACCCATCAATTGATCTCAGATAATTTTTCAAAAATATTCCTTTCATGAAAATGAAAAACTTTTTTTAATTATTATTATGATAATGTGATTAAAATTGATTGAATATTTTTCATCTCTTTTTTTTGACATGAATAACGTCGTTTTCAATGTAAACAATTTAGAATTCATCCTTTGAACTTGATAAACAAAAGTATAATTAAAATTCTCTCTTTATCAGGGTGGTTCGGTTAAAACCAGGGTGGCTAAAACCACAGGTTAAAACTGATTTTAACCGTGCTGGTTTTAATCCAATTTTGACCAGTGGTTTTTATTGAAATAAAGAAATAAATAGTATTCTTATATTTCGAGAAAATTACATAATTACATAAAACATAAATCATTAACTAAACGCAAATATAAAATTTACAGGACCAATCGTTTCAATTAAAAGTTGAAAGTTATGAAACTTTCCCGTACATTCGCTTATTGAAAGTTGTGTTCTGTGCTTGTCACACCAGATTTTTTGTGTCAAACTATTATTAGTTTCCGACAGTACGGTACATTCGAATTTCAAGATGTGAAAATTTATAAACCTGGAAAAATATTTATATTTTGTTACCATGGCAATCATTTCTCCTATCTTTCTTATGGAGTACAAGAGTAAAGTGGTCCTCAGAAGATTTCAATGGCAAAATAAGAATATGCATTTTAAAGAGCATCTAAAAAATAATTGATTATTGAATTATAATCAAAATCGTTGTATTAATTTTAATAATAAGGGTTACAATAATAAGGGTTACAATAATAACAATTGGGGATCTTTTTCCGTATCAAGCCATAATATGTATAAGATTTAAACTTTCGACCGTTGGTTCTCGTTGAAACATTTTGTAAATTAAAATTTTTGTATATTTGTATTTGTATATTTAATTTTAATTCATAATATGTATATTTCTAAATTATTTTGTATATCAATTAATTTAACTTCCAAAAATGGTGGTGCGTTCTAAATAGCTTCAGATGTTGAAAAAATAAAAAAAAACTGGCTTTCCGCTTTGTAAAAAACAGAAAAACCGAAAAAATCTGATGTGGCAAGCACAGAACACAACTTTCAATTGCCTAAGGCAAGAGAAAATAAATTGGGTTCTGTGCGACTATCACAGGAGATTTTTTACTTTTTTTAAATTAATTGAATTAATTTCTTTTGTCCACTTTGAAATATATATCCGAATGATGTGGTATACGTGATATTTTTTTTTTTTTAGTGTGCTTTTTGGAGCTTGAAAGGACGACGTATGCATAAATTACAGACTGTGGGTGTTTTTCTTTTTCTCTATTCTATTCATTTTGTTTTTCCCCTTTTAAACTTAATAATTTCAAAGGTAAAAAGGTTTCTTTATTTATTTTTAATAATACATCATTTAACTTACTTTTTAATGATAAATAATCTATATCAATCAAAGAATAAATATGCAATATGTTAAACAGGGTATCTCTTTCTCAACATTAATTTAACGCGGAAGAAATTTTTTACTTTGTTAGTAAACTTTTTAGGATTTCTTTCTTTATTCATTCTCTTTATTAGCGGAGAAAAGTATATATATATATATCTCTTTATTAGCCTAAATAAGTGCGCGGAAAGCCATTTTGGACCAAATATCTCTAAAAATATAGAAGAAATATGAAGATGACTTTAATCTATAAAAAAGGTATTTTATTTTAACTTGCCAGAGATTAAAATAAAATAAACAGCTTTATTTTATCGACGTTTCGAGTACTGTTGCTCTCATCATCAGCATGGTGTCAGATTCGTTGACATAGTACTAGGATGATAGCAATATCTTCTGAGAAATATTCCAGTCAAAAAAATTTTAATTGAAAAACCAAGAAAGAGAGAAAATCGAACTCTGGATCTTCTACTTTAAAGACGAGTATTCCCCTCCGGCCTCCTTCCAAACGCTACGCCATTAACCCTCCATCTTCGTAAAATAAATTAACAACGTAATATATATCTATAGAGCGCGCGCGAGAGAGAGAGAGAGAAAGAGAGAGAGAGTAGTTGGTGGTACATTACACAACATTTCACATAAATTTCGTTTATTACTAAGAAGGAGTTACTTAGTTTTGACGCCCAGGCTTATCATTAAAATTAAGCATCAATTAATTGCTTTGAACACACATACACTTAAGAATGAATGAGTGAACGAACGAGAATCTTTAGGTAGATCAAATATACAAAAAAAAATTTCTATTCTGGTCTTTGCTGGTATTTATTTAAGTATAAAACAAAATTTTTTTATATACTGAATGATTCAGAGCCTCACATCTTGTGAGTACGTGGATGGCGACCACGAATTACCCTAACCAAGGTTGTCTTCTACCAGCCTTCTTCTACTTTCAACAAACGTTTTTCTTACTTGCTCTTTAGTTCTCCGAACTTGAAAAATACTATACCAATTGATATCAAATTAATTTAAATGAAATTTTCATTATCTGGACAAGACTCGTTCAATTAAACGACTCTTCTTAAAAGCGTCATATAACTAGAGCTGAAGGCGTTTAAGTGAACGATTCTAGTTCAGATAAAGTTGAAACAGCGTATATATTGACAATGTTAATACCTCTAACCTTTTGGCCCCGAGGTGTGGAGACCCCTATTTACAGATAGTGGAATTATTACTCATCAAAGCGTACAAGATCCCGAGCTAGAAATTTAACCGACATTGATCTTGACGGTTTCAGAGTATCTAATCCATGTTAAATCTGGTCCAACTTTGAACTTCAAAATGGTACAAATTTCCATTTTACAACTTCGGAGACCAAAGTCGGAACTGGTGGGTGTTAAAGTGGGGATATTTAACTTAAAAGAGGCATTTGTTCAGCATCATTGATTCAAATTTTTCATTTCGCTGCTTGTCTTTAAATTGTGCATAGGTTGAAGCATGTTTCTTCGTAAATTAGTCTTCCTTCATAACTGCAATAATGTCATTGCAAATAACTCATAGAGTAAAATTTATGTTATGTTCCCCCATTTTGATTTATTTATGTATTAATTTTTGGAGCTGGAAAATAAACATTAGGGCCGATTTGGCTCGCGGGTCGTAGATTGGACACCTCCTGATCTAAGGGTTTAATTTCGGAGCTAGGTCTGCTTACGGTGGTCTAAATCGGACTTATTCAAGGCCAGAAGGAAGAAAAAAGGAGCTAAATTTAGACTCGGGATATTAAATTTTCTAGAGAAAAAAATCTTTATTTAAACAAAAATCCTTTTGTTATTAATTAAATCTAAATTATTATTCTATAATAAATAAGAAATTATATATAATATTTAAGATACTATATATATCGCTGTGGTCCAGAGGTAGGGCACTCCTGAGTACAAATCGGAGAATCCCGTGGTTTGACTCCCGACGGCACACCCTTATTTTTTCGGATATATGAATTAATAAATATTTAATTGTATTATTCTATAATTAATGATTTCTATAAAATTAGTTTTTTTTTTTGTCTTTTTATAAAAACAAAAGGGCATTCAATAAACCAACCAAATTGAGAATTATATAGAATTTTAAGAATTAAAAGCCAACATGCCACAAGGAATATTCAATTTTATCATTTATTAAAAACAGGAAGCAATTTAAACATCCACCCTTGGAATTTTGTATTTCTCCCTCCCTTTGAATGACCATGAACGAAGCCAATCTCTCTCTTTCGCTCCTCTTCCTCGTCACAGAGAGGATAGGATAATAATGGAAATGAAAAACGCAACCACCAAACAGACGGGGGATTCAATAAGGCGAGATAATTTGGATACCAAATGAACAAATATTCAATAGAAATGCGATGCAAATTATTAAAGCCCCCACACCATTAATTGTGAGAAGTAGCGCAATCAGGGCGGGGGGATTTTTGGGCTCTCATTAGGTTATAAAATCTGTAGTGACTGACCGCACAGCACACATCCTTCTCTTACCTTTGGTAATTGAAAGTTGTTTTCTAATGCTGTCGAATTTCTCAAAACTTGGTCTAACAATTTTAATTAAAATTCATAAATTAAATATTTTTAGATGCTCTTTAAAAAGTAGGCCTATATCAGTGAAGTTTTTCGTGAAAATTGTTTGAAGTACACTTTACTGATGTACTTTTCAGTTTTTTTTTTTTTTTTTTTTTTTTTCAAATTTCTCAAAATTCTCTGCAACAATTTTTGATTTAATTTCATAAATCAACTATTTTTTAGATGCTCTTTACAATTTTACCTAGGAAACATTCGTACCTGTCATGCCATGTATGAAACGCAAATGGTCCAGGTACAGTGAGGGACAATATTAAGTCCCACCCATGCTTTTTCTAAATGTGATTATTTCAT
>JAKCPI010024794.1:0-14106 GCA_023213315.1 Euborellia annulipes
AACAGTGTAACCATTTGAAGGAATATCTGAGAATATTTTGTCTTCAACAAATCTAACCATTCGGTGTTAGTTTGTGCGGTAATTAAAGAGGATATTCTGGCTAAAACACATCCCGACAAATATTCAAACAAAATCCCTCACTTCATTATGAAATTCGATCTTCTAAGAAAGAAACTCTGAACACCTCTTTAGAACCGACCTATAAAGTGGAGAAAATCAAAATAAACATATAGATATCTATGTATATTAATAGATGAAAGGAAAATAGATTTAGATATATTTTATTATAAAAAATCAAAGAAAATGGTCTATTCTTTAAGAGTTACTTGCTTTTGAACAAAATCTGTCCGATTTTATTAAAAATAGACAACTAAAATTAATGAACAAGCGTGGCTAGGGTGTTATCTTCCGATCAGGCGCTTGGGTTATAATATTAATAACAATCACAATCATGTTTTTTTATTAAATCTTATAAGCAAAGTGATTTTGAACTATTTGTATTTAGAATAATTTAAAAATACTAATTTAAGAATTTATGCTACTTTAATCTTTTAGAGGTATGAATAGTTCAAGGTTAATGAGCTGGAGCTCGATTTTTTTGCATTAAATAACTAAAAAAATCTAGTGTGACAAAGCACTTTGCTTGTTATCACACCAATTTTCCCATGTCGAAATGTATTTAGTTTCCGACAGTAAGATACCTACATTTCGTTTTCAAGATGTACAATTTATAGGTAGCAGGAAAATATTTATATTTTGTTACCATATGTATTATAATAACTAGAATTTTAAGAGTAAAAATTAGTCATTCAGAAGATTTCAATGAAATGAGAATATACATTTTAAAGAGAATCTAAAAAATAATTTGATTTTTGAACAAAAAAAAAAATCGAAATTAAGTTAGAGAAAATCGAAAACTTGAAAAAGTCTTTTTTTGCATCTAGTACAAATGCTAAGTACTCTTTGGTCGATTTCTTTCAAAAGCTCAGTAATCCGTCCATGGGGTGCCTACTTAATATACAATTTCAACCTCCTAGCTCTTTTCAATTTCTTGGAATGTTGTTCACAGACAGACAGACAGACCATATTGCGAAAACCACTTTTTTAGATTCAGGGGACCTCAAAACGTGCCATATCCATCAAAATCTCGACGAAGTGAATTTTTGACATGAAACAATACTTTCTCTGTATATATTAACATATATATGAGGTGAAAGTAAAAGTAGGCCCTACATCGTAGAAATACAGTGAGCGCCCTAATTAAGTCCCCACCTGATAGCTGGCTATCAATTATATGATATAATATATGTGTGGTTGAAATAATTTTAAATTGAAAAAATTAAAATAAAAATGCCTATACCAGATTTTACGTTTTACATACCTCAGGTCATTAAAATTATTTCACTCTCCCACATATGCTATGAGCTATATACTTAAGGCTAAAACTATCGGGTGGGGACTTAATTGTGTGAAAAATCCACTGTACGAAGTAGGGTTTCTAGACGATATCAAACTGAAATTTGTTTTCTATTCTGAAATTAGAAATATTAGAAAATTTTAAAAGAAAATCATTAAAAATTTCGAAGGTGAAAAAAGTACATTAATAAAATGCTAGTACACGACGATACTAGCGCAATTTCATATTTAATTTTTGAAAAACTATAAACAAACAAACATTATAATAGTGTAAAATAGTTTTAGAAGTATTTTATGCATTTTGATAAAAATGTTCCTTACAAGACGATTGGGCTTTTTTTAACGAAAATATTGAGATCGTGGCGTAACTAATTTGCGTTGATCTTTGCCGCGAAATGCGAAAGGGATTATTAATTAATTTCTTGTTTCTGAAGGGCAATGATTTAGAAAATTAAAAACAGATTCAATCGTGAAAGCTTGAAAATTTTATTCGATAGAAAAGTTAATCATAAATTTATTTATCTTATCAATAGGAATAATTATTAAATTGAAATAATCTGTGGTTCAATCATTTCTCGTTAAAACATTAAATAAATAAACTTTTTATTTAATTTCATCAGAATAATAAAGTTTTTAATGAATTTGAAATAAAATCAATTTTACTTCAAAATGGGGATTGAGACCCTTCCCGAATTTCAAAATCCGAGATTATCAAGCGAAAAATCCAAATTCATTTATTTTTAAAATTCCGGGCAATTTGGGAGTAGGTTGTGTTGAAAACATATAATTAATAATTTAAAAAATTTTATAAAAATAACCTTTCTCAACTTTAAAATTATTTAAAATTAATTGAATCCTTAATCTGAGGTTGTAAAGTTTATATGTGGGGTTTCTTTGGTTGTGGCGAGTAAAAACTGAGAATATATATTATACTCGATATATTTCGGGACAGTCGTTTGTAACTCTTGAAGATGGGATAATATCCTCGAAATAACTATCGGAATATCCTATAAGGCTTCTTTTGTTTTTTACTTTCACAACCCAGTTATAGGCCCCACATATAAACACAACCTCAGTTTAAAATGTGTCACCTAAAACCTACACCGCAATCTCTAAACTGAATCCCTTAATGGTGTTTTGAGAGGAATCCCCGTTGATTTTTATAAACAAAAAATATCCTGTCCCAGCAGTTTTTTATTACAGATAGAAAGTAAAAGAAAAGAAAACGGAACCAATTACATTTGTCTAAAAATGAGCAACGTTTCGATTTTATGTTTACTTTGGGGGCTCTACCTGTAATAATTCAGACAAACTTATTCTATGTTTGTATAAGGGTATTCTAACTTTCATTCTTGACATTCTATGTTTACTTGTAGTTTTTTCTGGTGTTTTGAGCAGAATGGGAGAGGAAAATTGTTTAAATAAAACACAATTCTTTTTCAGAGACTTGTTCAAGTTTAATGGCTGAAGCGATATCCATCCAGTTCTCTGAAAAAGAATTGTGTTTCAATTAAACAATTCTCCTCTCTATCCTGCTCAAAACGCCAGGAACAATCACAAGTAAACATAAGATAGTGAATTACCTACAGATGTAACATCATAAGAAAAATATTCTATTAAATTCAAAAAACATTTTTTTTTATTTGAAAACAGTAGTCTTGCTAATCTGGACTTCGAATGCCGGCTAATCCGGGGTTTTGGGGGGGGGGGCATGTTGAAAAGGAATATAAAAAAGGGGTAATTTAAGAAAACAAAGTGTCATTACAGATTTTTTAAAGAGATAAATATGTATGCATTATACGTATAGTGTGATGTATAAATTTTGTATGTTTGGGATAATCCGGCATTTTCAAAAATCCGGCATAGGGCCGGCAGGTCCCGTTTAGGCCGGATTAGCTATAAATAATTCTAAATCTTCTTTTTTCTAAATTAGTTTGGAATGAAAAAAAAAAATTGATGGAATCATTCTAAAATAATTTAAAAAAAAAAAAATGATTTTCCTTGTGTCGACAAATAACGAGTACTTAAGATGTCATTACACTTTAGCTATTAAGTTTTTCAGTATGAGGTATTAATGTCAGAGAAATAAATAATAATATCACTAAGAAATATTGTATTTACTAAAATATAATTTGTATTCATCGGATGATCTCAATTTATCTCTATTTGAATGCTATTATTTGGATACAAAAATAAATTAAAAAAAAAATGTTAAACTCACTTTCTTCGGATTGCAGCCGATAAGCGAGGGCTCCATCTTCCTTGATTAGCCACTCACGACAAACTGAAAGAAAAAGAAATAAATTAACTAAAACCTTTATTGAAAATTAAAAAAAAAAAAAAAATATGATAATAGCATGAATAATGATGAGATAATGTCAGAGGATAGTTTTGCTTTCATTAATAAAATGAATCATCATTTTCATTACGAGATGCAAATAAATGAACGGATTTCCTTTTTTTTTCTGTTGGATACAGTGAAAAAAAAATCTAAAGACGTTTGCAATTGGGGTCGGAACATAAAGAGAAAATTTAGCTTTGATTTTCTCTTAAATAAATAAATTTCACGCTGTCTCTTTGAGGAAAATAAAAATTAACCATAAAATATATTATTACTTTCTCTTACCCTATATATGAAATATGGAGAGAAAGTATTCGATTCATGTCAAAAATTCGATGTCGAGATTTTGATGGATATACATGTTTTGAGGTCCCCTGAAAATGGTCTGACTGTGTGTGTGTGTGTGTCTGTGAACAAAATATCTCAGGAACTAAAAAAGCTACGAGGTTGAAATTGTATATTTAAATTAGGCACCCTCCAAAGGGGTGAAAATAAGCTTTTGAACAAAATCGGCCAAAAAGTACTAGTACTTTACTGATGTACTTTTTCAGTTTTTTTCGATTTTCTCAAAATTCGCTGCAACGATTTTGTTTAAAATTCATAAATTAACTATTTTTTAGATGCTCTTTAAAAAGTTTATCAGTGAAATTTTTCGTGGAAATTGTTTGAAGTACACTTTACTGATGTGGAAGCATCCTGCTATGAATCATCGCGTGGTCAAGTTTGGAACTAAAGTGCTAAGAGCAACTAAATATATCTCGACACAAAAAATCTGGTGTGTCCAGCATGGTGCACAACTTTCTCTTACCGAAGGGTAAGAGAAAGTTGTGTGCTGTGCGCCAGTCACACCAGATTCTTTTTAATTTTGTTAAATTTAGTAAGCAATTTTAGACTAAAAATCTGCTGTGACTTTCTCTATTCGAAAGTTGTGCGATGTGCTGTCATACCAGATTTTCGGGGTCGAGATATATCTTTATTAGGAACCGACCGAATATTCGGTTTCGGTCCAGTTTCGGCCAAAAATCATGGTTTCGGCCGTAGTTTCGGTTTCGGCCAAAAATTAGCCGAAACTTTCGGCCGGCCGAAACTTGAGTCTTAAAAAAAAAAAAGGTCAAATGATTTGCAATTGAAGGAGAAAAAAATTTTTGTCTCCCTAAAAAAAAGGTAAAATGATTTTCACGGAGGGGAAAAAATTTCAAAAAAAAAAAAAATATAAATTTTTTTATAGGAAATACAAGTTTCGGTTACGGTTTCGGCCGAAACTAGGGTTGAGGCCGAATATTCGGTTTCGGTTTCGGCTGAAAATCTTGTTTCGGTCGGACCCTAATCTTTATATATATTACTAGTCGCAAAGCCCGCGTCCGGCGTTCGTGAGACGCACACAGACAGACCAAGTCGCGAAAACCACTTTTTAGATTCAGAGAACCTCAAAACGTGTATATTCATAAAAATCTGGACATCGAGTTTTTGACATGAATCCAATACTTTCTATATATTATATATAGATAAGAGAAAGTAAAAATACCGTACAATGATAAATAGCTAAAGGCTGGCCTGAAAAATAGACGAGCCGCTCCTGTTAATAAAAATAATGAATAATTAAGCACGTTCTCTTAATCATCATCAGCATATAAACCATAAGCACACAAACACATGATGAATATGAAACATTTGGCAAACACGCCTCTGAAAACGCTTAGAAATTTCTTTTTTTTTTTATTAAAGTAAAATCCCCTGACACAATAATAAAAAAAAAAACCATACGTGTTTAGATTCACAAAATGTATGGAGCTTAAACTCATTTACTCTTGTAATAGCGGGTTAAGCATTTAACCCCCATAATCCGATTCCCTCGAGAGAGAAAGAGAGAAAAAAAAAGATTGATACCCTTTTCTTATTAACTTTAATCTCTTAAAATGGATTCTCTCTATTTTATCCATTTACGAAATTATTTTCTAACGTTGACTGATAGACTATACTTAAATGATATTAAAAAAATAAATAAGAGATGGAAAAATTCTCTTTAAATTAATGTTCACCGACGACCACCTCAATTTTGTTCAATTAAACAAAAAAAAAAAAAAAAAAAGCGTAAATTATCGATCATCTGTAATATTTAATTTGCACTAGAGACTCCAATCTACTAATTTTTACTTTTGAGTAAATAAGTTTAGGCTCAATACATTTTGTAAAGATTAAAATTCCAAAATCAATTATTTTTAAGATGCTGTTCAAAACGTATATCGACGTTCTAATTAGCAAAGTGCCTAACTCCATTTTTGTTTATTTTTCATGAGAGCCAAAAAAAACATTTCATTGTCATTGTTAGAGCCACTGTTAAACACTTTTCGAACTGAAAAATTTGAATTACGCTCTTACCCAGTTCAGGGCATAAGGAGAATGATATTTTTCAACAGAAAATACTAAAAAATGATTTTTGAAAAAAGTGGAGTTAGACTACTGAGAGCGTCGATATTCTCATTTTGCTCTCAAAATTGTTTGAAGCACTCTTTACCCTCGTACAGTGAGGGACAATATTAAGTCCCACCCATGCATTTTCTACTGTGATTATTTCTTAGATTTTATAAAAGAAAATAAAAATCTTTATTAGGAATTTTCTAGGTTTGAACTATGAAAATTTCCATTAAAAAATATTTAATACTTTTATAAAAACAATGAAATAATCACAAGTAGAAAACGCATGGGTGGGACTTAATATTGTCCCTCACTGTACTTCATAGAAAGATAGGAGAAATGGTTGCCTTGGTAACAAAATATAAATATTTTCCACATATATAATTTTTTACTTATATGTAGAGAGAGAAAGTATGGGTCGTTTTGATAACTTACCTACCCCAAAATTAAAATAGCCACCCTATGGGGAAATACATGGTGTTTGTCCTTCAGCTATTTTAATGCTGAAGGACACACACCATGTATTTCCCCATAGGGAGGCTATTTTAATGTTGGGGTAGGTAAGTTATCAAAACGACCCATTGGATTCATGTCAAAAATTCGATGTCGAGATTTTGATGGGTATACACTTTTTGAGGTCCCTGGGTCCAAAAAAGTGGTTTTCGCGACATGGTCTGTCTGTGTGTGTGTGACTGTGAGTGTCTATCAAAGAGTAATAGTACTTTACTGATGCACTTTTTCAGTTTTTTTCGATTTTCTCAAAATTCGCTCCAACGATTTTGATTAAAAATGTGTATTCTCATTTTACCTTTGAAATCTCCTAAAGACCACTTGACTCTTGTACTCCAGAGGAAAGATAGGAGAAATGGTTGTTATGATAACAAAATATAAATATTTTCCCATATAAATTTTACATCTGAATTCAAATGTTCCATACTGTCGGAAACTAAATATCTGTCGACAAAAAATCTGGTGTGACAAGCACAGAGCACAACTTTCGATTACTGAAGGTAAGAGAAAGTTGTGTGCTGTACCACCAGTCACACCACATTTTTTTCTTTTTATTTCATTTAAGTCTTTTTCGGCATCGAAGGCCATTTGGACCTCGTTCCTATTTATTTAAATTGATTGGTAGCTAATACAAATTAAATAAATATTTGTCGCATGGGACGGGAATGCGAACCCACGACTCTTGGTTCAAATGGCCAACACGCTAACAACTCCACCAAGGCCCGAGGGCGTATATAAATTTACATCTTTTTAATATACGTACCAACAGAAAGAAACTAAATATATTTCGACACAAAAAAAAGCTGGTGTGAGAAGCACAGAACACAACTTTCGATTGCCGAAGGTAGGAGAAAGTTGGTTGCTGTGCGACCAGTCACACCAGATTTTTTAAACTAAACCTAGTGTTTACTTTCAGAGGCGTACCGAGGCAGTTGGGGGCCTGGGGCGGCACTAAAGTAGGGGCCTTATATTGATTTTTTTTTTTTTTTTTGGGGGGGGGGGTCATCTTTAAATATCCCTCTCCTCCATACACAAAAATATTTTTAAAATATTAATTAATTATTAATACCCTGAACTCCAAGGGCCCCGGGGCCTCTCAAAGGGAAATTTTCACTAAATTTTGTTTTTCTTGAGCCCTGACGGCCCCGGGGCCTCTCAAAGAGAAATTTTCATTAAATTTTCTTTTTTTTATCTAAATTTTTCCGTTTTTTCTTGAGCCCTGACGGCCCCGGGGCCTCTCAAAGAGAAATTTTCATTAAATTTTCTTTTTTTTATCTAAATTTTTCCGTTTTTACTTGAGCCCTGAGGGCCCTGGGGCCTCTCAAAGGGAAATTTTCATTAAATTTTCTTTTTTTTTTTATCTAAATTTTTCCGTTTTTACTTGAGCCCTGAGGGCCCTGGGGCCTCTCAAAGGGAAATTTTCATTACATTTTCTTTTTTTTTATCTAAATTTTTCCGTTTTTACTTGAGCCCTGAGGGCCCTGGGGCCTCTCAAAGGGAAATTTTCATTAAATTTTCTTTTTTTTTTATCTAAATTTTTCCGTTTTTACTTGAGCCCTGAGGGCCCTGGGGCCTCTCAAAGGGAAATTTTCATTAAATTTTCTTTTTTTTATCTAAATTTTTCCGTTTTTACTTGAGCCCTGAGGGCCCTGGGGCCTCTCAAAGGGAAATTTTCATTAAATTTTCTTTTTTTTATCTAAATTTTTCCGTTTTTACTTGAGCCCTGAGGGCCCTGGGGCCTCTCAAAGGGAAATTTTCATTAAATTTTGTTTTTATAAATATATGGGGGCCTATGCCGGCCCGGGGCCTGGGGCGGACCGCCCCCTCGCCCCCCCCTCGGTACGCCACTGTTTACTTTTAATTATTATTAAATTATTTTAATTCCATTGAATTTCTACAAATGTTAATTTCTGTATTATCTTTGCCTTCATTTATAATTTTTGTCTAACATTTTGTCGAGGCCATTAATATGACGAGGCCCTAAGAAAGAGCCTTTCTTTTATATCTTCATAGTGTGGAGGGGAAATTATAGGTTTGAATCCCTCTTCCTATTATACATTTCTGAGTACTTCTATCATCACCTGGGTATTAAATTTATTAATTTTAATGTTTTTAGAATGTCATTTTCTGAAACTTGAACTTTCCTTTATATACCCGGAATCATTTATTTCGGTCTCTGCTGACAAAGAGCTTCTTGATAGGATAAGATAAATGTTTGCGTGTTTTTAAATATGAGCGAAAAATAATTAGGCTCATTTAAAAAACGCCCGAAGGAAATTCTTTTTTTAGAATTATCAATGATCGTCGAAAAAAAAAAATTAAAATTTATTTTATCTCTTTTAGTTTTTAACCCAAGAATATTGAATATAATTTACATGTAAAAAGTTAGTAAAAAGAAAAAAGAGATTTCGCTCTCTTTTTTAATCAGTCATTGATGTGAATCGGTCCAAAAAAAAAAAAAAGAGAAAGTAAAGAGAAAGGTAAAAAAAAATGTAAATTTATATTTTTGAAATTTAGAATAGATTTCTGAATATTTCGCATAAATAATATTATGAGTGAAGAGGTGGCCAAGTTTATTTTATAAGTTACTATTTCGAATAAACTGACAAATATTTTTCCGGAGTGTAGGGGAACTATACCAGAGCACATGCGACGTCATTTGAGAGTGATTGAGTGGGCATTTTTAATTTTTTTTATTCAAAACGTTTTGTTTTTAGTTGATGCCTAGATGCGCTTGCATCTTCATCGTTTCTGCATTGATGTTAGAAGTAAGAATTAAGATAGAGTATTGAATTCTAACTTGGTTAATAGCTTATTAATTATGTAGCTCTGAAGAAGGCTATATGCCGAAACAATGAAGATACGCATCTCGTCAGAAACTAAAAACAAAACGCTCTGAATAAAAAAAATTAAAGATTTTTTAATTACCTACCTAATTCCAACTCAAAGGATCCAGAAACAAAGCTACTAAGGAAATTTTCTCAAATCAAATTTGTTAGTTTTTTCAATAAATTTCATAAGCATTGTACAAAAGTTGAAGGCTCTTTACTACTGTGTTTAGTTACTAATTCCGATTGAGGATTTTTTTTTTAAGAAGTGCTTTTCAAATTTATTTTTTTAAGTATATCTACCAAATAGTGTAAGTTTAGGTCATCTAGTGTGGAGGAAGGAGTAGAAAAAATAAATAATTCCCTCCCTCCCCTTTCCCAAGCAAAACCTGGAATCTTGTCCCTGACCCCACTTAGAATTTTTCACATAAAAAATTAATTATCAGAATATTTAAAAAAAAATTATATATATTTTTGTCAAATTTTAAGAATATGATAAAATTAGTGAGAACAAGAAAATAAGAACAAATCGTGAGATTTTGTGTGTATAATTATTATTTCCTAGTGAAAAATTTCTTATTAGGAAGGCAGTTCCAAAACAATAGATGCATATATGAATGGACTATAATATTTATATATATGATTATATTTTTATGTTTAGTATTATTAAATGAGCAAATAAAGGATTGAAGAGTAAAGCAGCCAGGCAGGGAGCCTCTATTAAATTAAACTCCTTTACGCAAAAAGTTTTGGCCGATTTAATCGTGCCATCGTCAGTTGCATTGGAGTTTTTTTAGTAAATAGAGTTGTCAACAGTCTGTTCATAAGCTTATTAATTTTACAATAGAAATACTAAAAACTCCAATGCAACTGAAGATGGCATGATTAAATCGGCCGAAACGTTTTGCGTAAAAGGAGTTTAATTTAATAGAGGATCCCTGCCTGGCTGCTTTCCTCTTCAATCCTTTACTTTATTCAATTCTACACAGCCACTTACTACATTAAATTAAATGAGCAATTTTTGTAGTTTTAAGGTAGGTAGGTTAGGTGGCTTGGTCAGGGGACTTTTGCGTGTCCTAGTTTTTAACCCTCTATGAACCAGTAAAAATTTATTTTAGTCTATATTAAAAAAATAAATTTTAAAAATTATAATCGTGTGGAGGAAGACCGTCCAATTCACAGGAAGGTGAAGAAAAAAGACTTAATTCGGCCCATCAATTATGTATTTCCAATGTCTACGTTTCGGGTATACAACGTCACCCATCCTCAGGACAAAGGTCGTCAAAAATCTTTCGTGCCTCCTGCACTTGTGAAACTGAAAATGATGGCTGTATTTCAGGATTCAGCTCACCATGTGACCAAACTATATGAAAATGTCAAACACGAGCCACTCATTGACTCAGAGTGTTTGACATTTTCATATAGTTTGGTCACATGGTGAGCTGAATCCTGAAATACAGCCATCATTTTCAGTTTCACAAGTGCAGGAGGCACGAAAGATTTTGACGACCTTTGTCCTGAGGATGGGTGACGTTGTATACCCGAAACGTAGACATTGGAAATAAATGATTGATGGGCCGAATTAAGTCTTTTTTCTTCACCTTCTTTTAAAAATTATCTATTTATCATTATCCTAACAAAAAACTCGTACGAAAATCTTAAGAAATCAATGCAAAAAGGAAGTATAACGAACACAATACCATTAGATAGTAGGCTAAATAAAACAATGATTTGTGATCCGTGAATTAAGCCCAATGATATTTGAGATTAAAAGATACCGATGGTAATCGAAAGTTGTGTACTGTGCTTGTCACACCAGATTTTTTGTGTCGAATGTATTTAGTTTCCGGCAGTACGGTACGTTCGATTTTCAAGATGTAAAATTTATAGGTGAAATTATTTATATTTTGTTACCATGGCAACCATTACTCAGATCTTTTCTATGGAGTACAAGAGTAAAGTGGTCTTCAGAAGATTTCAATCACAAAATGAGAATATACATTTTAAAGAGAATCTAAAAAATAATTGATTTTTGAATTAAAAAAAAAATCGTTCGAGTGAATTTTGAGAAAATCGAAAAAAACTGAAAAAGTGCATCAGTAAAGTATTAGTACTCTTTGGCCGATTTTGTTCAAAAGCTTCATGTCACGTCCCAGGGAGGTGCCTAACTTAAATATACAATTTCAACCTCCTAGCTTTTTTCGTTCTTGAGATATTTTGTTCACAGACACACAAACAGACCATGTCGCGAAAACCACTTTTTTGGATTCAGGGGACCTCAAAACGTGTATATCCATCAAAATCTCGACATGGAATTTTGACATGAATCCAATACTTTCTCTCTCTATATATATTAACATATATATAGAGGTAAGAGAAAGTAAAAATTATTAATAATGGACTGAATAATGGACATTAATATAGCATTCATAAAGGATTTGGAAGGACACGTAAATAGGAGTAGAAATTTACAGCCAAATAAATATTTTTTCTAATTTGTCTCGAGAGTCTCCCTTTTTAATCGACTCGGAATTGGTGCTTTCCGGATTGAGAGGGGCAATTTCCTCTCTTTTTTTAATGGATAATGCTGAGCACAAATCTTGCCTATTTAGAAAGTTACGTTATCCTAAAATATAAATAAATTCCGCAATTTCCAAAATATTCATCTAGTTGAAGAATTGACCAGAGAAAATAAAAATATATTATCAAAAACAATGCGGAGGAAGGTCGTAATACAGATAAAAGATTAAATAAAAACAAGACTTGTTTTCGGCCCGAATTATTTTATTTTCCTTTGTCGATGTTTCGGGAACTAAACGTCACACATCTTCAGGACAAAGGTGTTAAAAAATTCTAAGCACTGCCTCTTTCAGTTGTTAGGAAATTAAGTGTAAGAAGAGAGAAGAGATGGTGACGCCAAGGGATAAGGGAGATGGATCAAAGGGGATTGTTGGGACTTTGTTATTATTAGTTGTTTATTGGTTTTCTGGAACTAACGTGTATTTTGTTGTGTCGAGATTAATAAAGAGTCTTTTTTGTAAATTGTGAAGTTTTTGAGAGGAGGTTAACAGAGTTAGTTAACATAAGAATGTTAATATATAATATTTTGGAATATACAAATTCAACTGTCCTTTGTCCTGAAGATGGGTGACGTTTAGTCCCCGAAACATCGGCAAAGGAAAACAAATCTTGTTTTTTTTATTTCATCTTCTATAAATATATTAAATAACCCCCTTCGTACCTGAGAGGATAATGATTGTGACAAATGTCAATAATGATAATCTCAAAAACCAAGAAGAGTGGGTTCCTATGAATATCTTTTATGACAAATTTAAAGGATTCATATTTTTTTAATTTTAAATACATCTCATCCCCCCCCCCCCCCCCCGTAGTCTACAGATTAGAGATATTGACAAATGTCAATATTGATAATCTTAAAGCCTATATGTGCGGGATCCCAGGGAGTCCGATGAATATTTATTCAATTTGGATACCAAAAGTTGCCGAAAAGACTTGGTGAATGGGAAAAAAGTGAGTGTTTAAAAAAAAAAAAAATTATTGTTGTTAAGAGCTCAGGGGCCCACATCTTTTGGGTACGTGAATGGTCCCTAGCTGGGACTGGCAGTAGTTCTTTGCTTTCAGTCTCTTTCCTTCTATATTTTCAACAGGCGTCAGACCGTGCGACGGGCCAGCCTGCTCTATTTCGTCCCAATCGCAAAATCTCATGAATGAACCGCCGACCCCGCACCGCGGGATTGAGGCGAAGAAAGAAGATTTTATATGTATGCTAATTCAAAATCAGGGATCTAAAACAGCTATAGAAAAGAAATGGAACCCCGAGCCCTCGCTGTACTTTGAATATCTCATATTTGTTTTGTTTTTTTAAGCCTTTTCGGCACTTTAAAGGTAGTAATTTAAACGATAACTTGTGTATATATTATTAACGATAAAGTGGATCCAGTCACGTTTATTTGTACCTAATGGTGTCTATTTGATTTAAATAATAATCAGAAATCACTCTTCTTTGCTTTTGAGGTTATCAATATTCACTCTCTTTGATCTCTCACTCTCGTTGATCGGGTTATTTTGGTTTATGATTGTTGCCAAAGTTAATGTTTGTTTTATTAAAAAATCCTTTTAGTAATGAGTTAAAGGAAAGTATTTTGTCACATTCTTTGAGACATTTTTTCTAAATCATTTAACACATCCGTTTTATTGTTGACCCTTGGTAAATAAATATTTTAAAATGGCACTTGGAATGATGTAAAACGAAAAGAATTCAATGCTTTGACAATTTGATACGTACATTGTGAATAACACTTTTAAAATGCTGCGTTCGATTTTTATTTTATGTTATTCTGGAATAATTTATTTTACCTTAAGGTTGTCTTATTTTAAAAAATTTTACGAGATGAGAGAGTTGATAGCCATTATTTTTAATTAAAATCAGCATGAAACAAGTTGGCCGCATTTAGTTTCATTTTATTACATTTAAATTACAACGAATCTAATGGATGTCGAAAGAGAAAGAGAGAAAAAAATAACATGACTCAGAGAAAACAAGGAAGAAGAGAGAGTTTGCATCCAAGTACTTGC
>JAKCPI010024795.1:0-14732 GCA_023213315.1 Euborellia annulipes
AGCGAAAAATCCAAATTTTCATTTTATTTTAAAATTCCGGACAATTTGGGTAGGTTGTGTTGAAATATATTAATAATTTAAAAATTTTATAAAAAAATAACCTTTCTCAACTTTAAGAATTATTTAAAATTAATTGAATCCCTTAATCTGAGGTTGTGTTTATATGGCAGGGTTTCACTGGGTTATGTGAGTAAAAACAAAGAATATATATTATACTCGATATATTTCGGGACAGTCGTTTGTAACTCTTGAAGATGGGATAATATCCCGAAATATATCGAGTATAATATATATTCTTTTGTTTTTTTCACATAGCTTAGTGGAATAGCAACCTCAGTTTAAATGTTTCACCTAAAACCTACACCGCAATCTCTAAACTGAATCCCTTAATGATGTTTTGAGAGGAATCCCCGTTGATTTTTATAAACAAAAAATATCCTGTCCCAGTAGTTTTTTTATTACAGATAAAAGTAAAAGAAAAGAAAACGGAACCAATTACATTTGTATAAAAATGAGCAGCGTTTCGATTTTATGTTTACTTCTCTACCTGTAATAATTCAGACAAACTATTCTATGTTTGTATAAGGGTATTCTAACTTTCATTCTTGACATTCTATGTTTACTTGTAGTTTTTTTTGGTGTTTTGAAGGCAGAATGGAGAGGAAAATTGTTTAAATAAAGGCACAATTCTTTTTCAGAGACTTGTTCAAGTTTAATGGCTGAAGCGATATCCATCCAGTCTCTGAAAAAAGAATTGTGTTTCAATTAAACAATTCTCCTCTCCATCCTGCTCAAAACACCAGGAAAAAATTACAAGTAAACATAAGATAGTGAATTACCTACAGATGTAACATCATAAGAAAAATATTCTATTAAATTCAAAAAACATTTTTTTTTATTTGAAAACAGTAGTCTTGCTAATCCGGACTTCGAATGCCGGCTAATCCGGCATGTTGAAAAGGAATATTGAAAAATAGGGGTAATTTAAGAAAAACAAAGTGTCATTACAGATTTTTCAAAGAGATAAATATGTATGCATTATACGTATAGTATGATGTATAAATTTTGTATGTTTGGGATAATCCGGCATTTTCAAAATCCGGCATAGGGGGCCGGTCCCGTTTAGGCCGGATTAGCTATAAATAATTCTAAATCTTCTTTTTTCTAAATTAGTTTGGAATGAAAAAAAAAAATTGATGGAATCATTCTAAAATAATTTAAAAAAAAAAAAAATGATTTTCCTTGTGTCGACAAATAACGAGTACTAAGATGTCATTACACTTTAGCTATTAAGTTTTTCAGTATGAGGTATTAATGTCAGAGAAATAAATAATAATATCACTAAGAAATATTGTATTTACTAAAATATAATTTGTATTCATCGGATGATCTCAATTATCTCTATTTGAATGCTATTATTTGGATACAAAAATAAATTAAAAAAAAAAAATGTTAAACTCACTTTCTTCGGATTGCAGCCGATAAGCGAGGGCTCCATCTTCCTTGATTAGCCACTCACGACAAACTGAAAGAAAAAGAAATAAATTAACTAAAACCTTTATTGAAAATTAAAAATAAAAAAAATATGATAATAGCATGAATAATGATGAGATAATGTCAGAGGATAGTTTTGCTTTCATTAATAAAATGAATCATCATTTTCATTACGAGATGCAAATAAATGAACGGATTTCCTTTTTTTTTCTGTTGGATACAGTGAAAAAAAAATCTAAAGACGTTTGCAATTGGGGTCGGAACATAAAGAGAAAATTTAGCTTTGATTTTCTCTTAAATAAATAAATTTCACGCTGTCTCTTTGAGGAAAATAAAAATTAACAATCAAATATAATATTACTTTCTCTTACCTCAATATATGTTAATATTTAGAGAGAGAAAGTATTGGATTCATGTCAAAAATTCGATGTCGAGATTTTGATGGATATACACGTTTTGAGGTCCCCTGAAAATGGTCTGACTGTGTGGGGGGGGGGGGTGTGTCTGTGAACAAAATATCTCAGGAACTAAAAGAGCTACGAGGTTGAAATTTTATATTTAAATTAGACACCCTCCAAAGGGGTGAAAATAAGCTTTTGAACAAAATCGGCCAAAAAGTACTAGTACTTTACTGATGTACTTTTTCAGTTTTTTTCGATTTTCTCAAAATTCGCTGCAACGATTTTGTTTAAAATTCATAAATTAACTATTTTTAGATGCTCTTTAAAAAGTTTATCAGTGAAATTTTTCGTGGAAATTGTTTGAAGTACACTTTTCTGATGTGGAAGAATTCGAAGCTCAGCTTTGCATAATCGCGTGGTCAATTTTGGAACTAAAGTGCTAAGAGCCTAAATATATCTCGACACAAAAATCTGGTGTGACCAGCACGGTGCACAACTTCCTCTTATCGAAGAGTAAGAGAAAGTTGTGTGCTGTGCGCCAGTCACACCAGATTCTTTTTAATTTTGTTAAATTTAGTAAGCAATTTTAGACTAAAAATCTGCTGTGACTTTCTCTATTCGAAAGTTGTGCGATGTGCTGTCATACCAGATTTTCGGGGTTGAGATATATCTTTATATATATTACTAGTCACAAAGCCCGCGTCCGGCGTTCGTGAGACGCACACAGACAGACCAAGTCGCGAAAACCACTTTTTAGATTCAGGGAACCTCAAAACGTGTATATTCATAAAAATCTCGACATCGAGTTTTTGACATGAATCCAATACTTTCTATAAATTATATATAGATAAGAGAAAGTAAAAATACCGTACAATGATAAATAGCTAAAGGCTGGCCTGAAAAATAGACGAGCCGCTCCTGTTAATAAAAATAATGAATAATTAAGCACGTTCTCTTAATCATCAACAGCATATAAACCATAAGCACACAAACACATGATGAATATGAAACATTTGGCAAACACGCCTCTGAAAACGCTTAGAAATTTCTTTTTTTTTTTTTTTTTTTTTTTATTAAAGTAAAATCCCCTGACACAATAATAAAAAAAAACCATACGTGTTTAGATTCACAAAATGTATGGAGCTTAAACTCATTTACTCTTGTAATAGCGGGTTAAGCATTTAACCCCCATAATCCGATTCCCTCGAGAGGGGAAAGAGAGAAAAAAAAAAAGATTGATACCCTTTTCTTATTAACTTTAATCTCTTAAAATGGATTCTCTCTATTTTATCCATTTACGAAATTATTTTCTAACGTTGACTGATAGACTATACTTAAATGATATTAAAAAAATAAATAAGAGATGGAAAAATTCTCTTTAAATTAATGTTCACCGACGACCACCTCAATTTTGTCCAATTAAACAAAAAAAAAAAAAGCGTTGTAAATTATCGATCATCTGTAATATTTAATTTGCACTAGAGACTCCAATCTACTAATTTTTACTTTTGAGTAAATAAGTTTAGGCTCAATACATTTTGTAAAGATTAAAATTCCAAAATCAATTATTTTTAAGATGCTCTTCAAAACGTATATCGACGTTCTAATTAGCAAATTAGCAACTCCATTTTTGTTTATTTTTCAAGAGAGCCAAAAAAAACATTTCATTGTCATTGTTAGAGCCACTGTTAAACACTTTTCGAACTGAAAAATTTGAATTACGCTCTTACCCAGTTCAGGGCATAAGGAGAATGATATTTTTCAACAGAAAATACAAAAAATGATTTTCGAAAAAAAGTGGAGTTAGACTACTGAGAGCGTCGATATTCTCATTTTGCTCTCAAAATTGTTTGAAGCACTCTTTACCCTCGTACAGTGAGGGACAATATTAAGTCCCACCAATGCATTTTCTACTTGTGATTATTTCTTAGATTTTATAAAAAATTTTTATTTGAAATTCCTATCGGGATCCCCGTTTATTTACCCGAGGTGCTTTTGTGCACGAAGACACACACCTCAAACCCAACCGGCCTCTGGCCGTAGCCATCTACCGGCACCCCGTGAAGTTACATCATTTCCTATCTCTAACTCCTCCTCCTTCGTTCGTCTCTCGCTAGTGAACTAATCCTTATTTCTGGTTCCAACCGGGTCCTTTCATCCAACCTCTTCTATGCTATGGAGGATGTCCTAATTTGAGGAGGGACTCCCTCAGCACCGGCGTGTAGCCTACTCCTTTCGAAGAATGCATCACTGAGAGGGGACCTTCTTTACGTCCCTTCCACAGGACGGGATGTCACAGCAACTCCCTTTCCTCGTAGAGTTGCCTGGGGGCTATTGTGGTAGGATCCTATATTCCAATCCAGGGCTTGCTTGAGGATTTGTTTACATTAAATAAATACTTTTATTTAATGAAAAACCCCGCACGCCCGGGGTTTGAACAGGAATCTTCTCTGTAGAAGCCGACACCCTAGCTCACTACACCAGCGAGCCCCCCAGATTTTATAAAAGAAAATAAAAATCTTATTATAAGGGTATTTTATGGCTGGTGGAATTTGTATCAGGAATGAAAGTACGAAGAAAAATCTGGTGTGACTGGCGCACAGCACACAACTTTCTCTTACCTTCGGTAATCGAAAGTTGTGTTCTGTGCTTGTCACACCAGATTTTTCGTGTCGAAATATATTTAGTTCCCGACAGTACGGAACATATGAATTCAGATGTAAAATTTATAAGTATGGGAAAATATTTATATTTTGTAACCATGACAACCATTTCTCCTATCTTCCCTATGAAATACAAGAGTAAAGTGGTCTTCAGAAGATTTCAATCGCAAAATGAGAATATACATTTGAAAGAGCATCTAAAAAGTAATTGATTTTTGAATTTTAAAAAAAATCGTTGGAGCAAATTTTGAGAAAATCGAAAAAAACTGAAAAAGTACATCAGTAAAGTACTAGTACTCTTTGGCCGATTTTGATTAAAAGCTTATTTTTCCGGTCCCGGGGGTGTTTAACTTAAATATAAAATTTCAACCTCCTAGCTCAATTCCTTCATGCTTAAAATTGAACACACACACACACACACACACACACACCCCACCCACCCACCCACACACAGACAGACCATGTCGCGAAAACCACTTTTTTGGATTCAGGGGACCTCAAAACGTGAAGATCCATCAAAATCTCGACATCGAATTTTTGACATGAATCCAATACTTTCTCTCTATATATATATTAACATATATACATAGGTAAGAGAAAGTAAAAATGCAGCCAGAATTTTTCTTTAAAAATATATTTCAACAGCTAGCTGACGTTTCGGCTTTGGTCAAAGCCATCCTCGGAGCTATAAACAATGAAACGAAACATTTCTTTTTACAATTATTGCTTAACAATCATTTTTTAAAAAACTTTTTTGTAAAAAGAATAATTGTAAAAAGAAATGTTTCGTTTCATTGTTTATAGCTCCGAGGATGTCTTTGACCAAAGCCGAAACGTCAGCTAGCTGTTGAAATATATTTTTAAAGAAAAATTCTGGCTGCATTTTTCTTCGTACTTTCATTCCTGATAAAAATCTTTATTAGGAATTTTCTAGGATTGAACTATGAAAATTTCCATTAAAAAATATTTAATACTTTTATAAAAACAATGAAATAATCACAAGTAGAAAACGCATGGGTGGGACTTAATATTGTCCCTCACTGTACTTCATAGAAAGATAGGAGAAATGGTTGCCATGGTAACAAAATATAAATATTTTCCCATACTTGTAAATTTTACATCTTGAAATTCGAATGTATCGTACTGTCGGAAACTAAATATATGTCGGCACAACAAAATGTGGTGTGACAAGCACAGAGCCCAACATTCGATTATCGAAGGTAAGAGAAAGTTGTTTGCTGTGCGCCAGTCACACCAGATTTTTAATAAAATTTCATTTAAGGTCTTTTTCGGCATCGAAGGCCATTTTGACCTCGTCCTTATTTATTTAAATTGATTGATAGCCAATACAAATTAAATAAATATTTGTCGTATGGGACGGGAATGCAAAAATGCGAACCCATGACTCTTGGTACAAATGGCCAGCACGCTACCGAGGGCGTATATAAATTTACATCTTTTTAATATACGTATCAAGAGAAAGAAACTAAATATATTTCGACACAAAAAAAATCTGGTGTGAGAAGCACAGAACACAACTTTCGATTGCCGAAGGTAAGAGAAAGTTGGTTGCTGTGCGATCACTCACACCAGATTTTTTAAACTATGAACTAAACCTAGTGTTTACTTTTAATTATTACTAAATTATTTTAATTCCATTGAATTTCTACCCATGTTAAGGCCCTAAGAAAGAAAGAGCCTTTCTTTTATATCTTCATAGTGTGGAGGGGAAATTATAGGTTTGAATCCCTTTTTTTTTTTTTTTTTTTTTTTTTTAAACATTCACACTTTTTCTCATTCACACTCACACTCACACACACATTCACACTGTCTTTTCGGCAGCTCAGGCCATATAAGACATTTACGATAACCGTTATTTATGAATTTATATATATTAGGGTCCAGGCATTTCTATTTAAGCCATCTGGTATCCAAATGGCTTAAATAAAATCATCGGACTGCCTGGGGTCCGAACCCGCGACGTTTGGTATATGAGGTTAGCACGCTAACCTCTACACCACGCCCCGTGGGCTGAATCCCTCTTCCTATTATAAATTTCTGAGTACGTCTATGATGATCACCTGGGTATTAAATTTATTAATTTTAATGTTTTTAGAATGTCATTTTCTGAAACTTGAACTTTCCTTTATATACCCGGAATCATTTATTTCGGTCTCTGCTGACAAAGAGCTTCTTGATAGGATAAGATAAATGTTTGCGTGTTTTTAAATAAGAGCGAAAAATAATTAGGCTCATTTAAAAAACGCCCGAAGGAAATTCTTTTTTAGAATTATCAATGATCGTCGAAAAAAAAAATTAAAATTTATTTTATCTCTTTTAGTTTTTAACCCAAGAATATTGAATATAATTTACATGTAAAAAGTTAGTAAAAAGAAAAAGAGATTTCGCTCTCTTTTTTAATCAGTCATTGATGTGAATCGGTCCAAAAAAAAGAAAATAGAAAGTAAAGAGAAAGGTAAAAAAAAAAATGTAAATTTAAATTTTTGAAATTTAGAATAGATTTTTGAATATTTCGCATAAATAATAATATGAGTGAGGAGGTGGCCAAGTTTATTTTATAAGTTACTATTTCGAATAAACTGACAAATATTTTTCCGGAGTGTAGGGGAACTATACCAGAGCACATGCGACGTCATTTGAGAGTGATTGAGTGGGCATTTTTAATTTTTTTTATTCAAAACGTTTTGTTTTTAGTTGATGCCTAGATGCGCTTGCATCTTCATCGTTTCTGCATTGATGTTAGAAGTAAGAATTAAGATAGAGTATTGAATTCTAACTTGGTTAATAGCTTATTAATTATGTAGCTCTGAAGAAGGCTATATGCCGAAACAATGAAGATACGCACCTCGTCAGAAACTAAAAACAAAACGCTCTGAATAAAAAAAATTTTTTAATTACCTACCTAATTCCAACTCAAAGGATCCAGAAACAAAGCTACTAAGGAAATTTTCTCAAGTCAAATTTGTTAGTTTTTTCAATAAATTTCATAAACATTGTACAAAAAAAAGTTGAAGGCTCTTTACTACTGTGTTTAGTTACTAATTCCGATTGAGGATTTTTTTTGAGAAGTGCTTTTCAAATTTATTTTTTTAAGTATATCTACCAAATAGTGTAAGTTTAGGTCATCTAGTGTGGAGGAAGGAGTAGAAAAAATAAATAATTCCCTCCCTCCCCTTTCCCAAGCAAAACCTGGAATCTTGTTCCTGACCCCACTTAGAATTTTTCACATAAAAAATTAATTATCAGAATATTTAAAAAAAATATATATATTTTTGTCAAATTTTAAGAATATGATAAAATAAAAAAATAAATTAGTGAGAACAAGAAAATAAGAACAAATCGTGAGATTTTGTGTGTATAATTATTATTTCCTAGTGAAAAATGTCTTATTAGGAAGGCAGTTCCAAAACAATAGATGCATATATGTATGAATGGACTATAATATTTATATATATAATTATATTTTTATGTTTACTATTATTAAATGAGCAAATAAAGGATTGAAGAGGAAAGCAGCCAGGCAGGGAGCCTCTATTAAATTAAACTCCTTTTACGCAAAACGTTTTGGCCGATTTAATCATGCCATCTTCAGTTGCATTGGAGTTTTTTAGTAAATAGAGTTGTCAACAGTCTGTTCATAAGCTTATTAATTTTACAATAGAAATTCTAAAAAAACTCCAATGCAACTGAAGATGGCATGATTAAATCGGCCGAAACGTTTTGCGTAAAAGGAGTTTAATTTAATAGAGGATCCCTGCCTGGCTGCTTTCCTCTTCAATCCTTTACTTTATTCAATTCTACACAGCCACTTACTACATTAAATTAAATGAGCAATTTTTGTAGTTTTAAGGTAGGTAGGTTAGGTGGCTTGGTCAGGGGACTTTTTGCGTGTCCTAGTTTTTAACCCTCTATGAACCAGTAAAAATTTATTTTAGTCTATATTAAAAAATAAATTTTAAAAATTATAATCGTGTGGAGGAAGACCGTCCAATTCACAGGAAGGTGAAGAAAAAAGACTTAATTCGGCCCATCAATTATGTATTTCCAATGTCTACGTTTCGGGTATACAACGTCACCCATCCTCAGGACAAAGGTCGTCAAAAATCTTTCGTGCCTCCTGCACTTGTGAAACTGAAAATGATGGCTGTATTTCAGGATTCAGCTCACCATGTGACCAAACAATATGAAAATGTCAAACACGAGCCACTCATTGACTCAGAGTGTTTGACATTTTCATATAGTTTGGTCACATGGTGAGCTGAATCCCTGAAATACAGCCATCATTTTCAGTTTCACAAGTGCAGGAGGCACGAAAGATTTTTGACGACCTTTGTCCTGAGGATGGGTGACGTTGTATACCCGAAACGTAGACATTGGAAATAAATGATTGATGGGCCGAATTAAGTCTTTTTTCTTCACCTTCTTTTTAAAAATTATCTATTTATCATTATCCTAACAAAAAACTCGTACGAAAATCTTACGAAATCAATGCAAAAAGGAAGTATAACAAACACAATACCATTAGATAGTAGGCTAAATAAAACAATCATTTGTAATCCGTGAATTAAACCCAAAGATATTTGAGATTAAAAGATATGAATTTTGAATATAAAATGAGTGAAAAAATCTGGTGTGGAGTCCACAGCACACAACTTTCGATTACCGATGGTAAGAGAAAGTTGTGTACTGTGCTTGTCACATCAGATTTTTTTGTGTCGACATATATTTAGTTTCCGACAGTACGGTACATTCGATTTTCAAGATGTAAAATTTATAGGTGAAATTATTTATATTTTGTTACCATGGCCACCATTTCTCCGATCTTTTCTATGGAGTACAAGAGTAAAGTGGCCTTCAGAAGATTTCAATGACAAAATTAGAATAAACATTTTAAAGAGAATCTAAAAAATAATTGATTTTTGAATTTAAAAAAAAAAATCGTTCGAGTGAATTTTGAGAAAATCGAAAAAACTGAAACTGGTAAATATTTTTTCTTTTTTTTTTTTAAACTCTCCCCCCATTTTTTAAAAAACCCCCCCCTTTTTTCACCACGGCACTGAATAATGGACATTAATATAGCATTCATAAAGGATTTGGAAGGACGCGTAAATTGGAGTAGAAATTTTCAGCCAAATAAATATTTTTCCTAATTTGTCTCGAGAGTCTCCCTTTTTAATCGACTCGGAATTGGTGCTTTCCGGATTGAGAGGGGCAATTTCCTCTCTTTTTTTTAATGGATAATGCTGAGCACAAATCTTGCCTATTAGTAAGTTACGTTATACTAAAGTATAAATAAATTCCGCAATTTCCAAAATATTCATCTAGTTGAAGAATTGACCAGAGAAAATATAAATTTATTATCAAAGACAATGCGGAGGAAGGTCGTAATACAGATAAAAGATTAAATAAAAACAAGACTTGTTTTCGGCCCGAATTATTTTAATTTCCTTTGTCGACGTTTCGGGAACTAAACGTCTCACATCTTCAGGACAAAGGTGTTGAAAAATTTTTAGCACTGCCTCCTTCAGTTGTTAGGTAATAAGAATGTTAGTATATTTTGGAATATACAAATTCATCTGCCCTTTGTCCTGAAGATGGGTGACGTTTAGACCCCGAAACGTCGACAAAGGAAAATAAAATAATTCGGGGCCGAAAACAAGTCTTGTTTTTATTTCATCTTCTATAAATATATTTAATAACCCCTTGGTTCCAGAGAAGATAATGTTTGTGACAAATGTCAATAATGATAATCTCAAAAACCAAGAAGAGTGGATTCCGATGAATATCTTTTATGACAAATTTAAAGGATTCATATTTTTTTAATTTTAAATACATCTCATCCCCTCTCCCCCCGTAGTCGACAGATTAGAGATGGTGACAAATGTCAATATTGATAATCTTATGTGCGTGTTCGGATCCCAGGGAGTCCGATGAATATTTATTCAATTTGGATACCAAAAGTTGCCGAAAATACTGGGTGAATGGGAAAAAAGTGCGAGTGTTTAAAAAAAAAAGTTTTTAATTGTTGTGAGGAGCTCAGGGGCCCACATCTTTTGGGTACGTGGATGGTCCCTAGCTGGGACTGGCAGTAGTTCTTTGCTTTCAGTCTCTTTCCTTCTATATTTTTAACAGGCGTCAGAAGACCGTGCGAAGGGCGGCCTGCTCCATTCCGTCCCGATCGCAAAATCTCATGAATGAACCGCCGACCCCGAACAGCGGGGGTGAGGAGAAGAAAGAAGATTTTATATGTATGCCAATTTCAAAATCAGGGATCTAAAACAGCTATAGAAAAAAATTAGAATCCCGAGCCCTCGCTGTACTTTGAATATCTCATATTTGTTTTTTTTTTTAAGACTTTTCGGCACTTTAAAGGTAGTAATTTAAACGATAACTTGTGTATATATTATTAACGATAAAGTGGATCCAGTCACGTTTATTTGTATCTAATGGTATCTATTTGATTTAAATAAATAATCAGAAACCACTCTTCTTTGCTTTTGAGGTTATCAATATTCACTCTCTTTAATCTCTCAGTCTAGTTGATCGGGTTATTTTGGTTTATGATTGTTGCCAAAGTTAATGTTTGTTTTATTAAAAAATCCTTTTAGTAATGAGTTAAAGGAAAGTATTTTGTCGCATTCTTTGAGACATTTTTTCTAAATCATTTAACACATCCGTTTTATTGTTGACCCTTGGTAAATAAATATTTTAAAATGGCACTTGGAATGATGTAAAACGAAAAAGAATTCAATGCTTTGACAATTTGATACGTACATTGTGAATAACACTTTTAAAATGCTGCGTTCGATTTTATTTTATGTTATTCTGGAATAATTTATTTTACCTTAGTTGTCTTATTTTAAAAAATTTTACGAGATGAGTGAGTTAGCCATTATTTTTAATTAAAATCAGCATGAAACAAGTTGGCCGCATTTAGTTTCATTTTATTACATTTAAATTACAACGAATCTAATGGATGTCGAAAGAGAAAGAGAGAGAAAAAAATAACATGACTCAGAGAAAACAAGGAAGAAGAGAGAGTTTGCATCCAAGTACTTGCATTCTATTGTAAATTATCTTGCGATTTCAAATTTATCTAAAGGATAAAAATGGTTTTAATGTAAGCGCCTATATCAAAGATATGAGAGCTTAATTTTAAGTCGAAAGGCTATAGGTATTTAATTAGAAGAAAGGGACCGGAAGTCTTCCCTGGATCAGCACCCAGGTGAAATGAAAAACTTTTTATTCAGTTGCCGACATTTCGAGTGCTAGTCAGGGTAAAGTTGTGCGGTATTGAATTTTAATTTCAAGTTTATACATGTTCTTATTAATTTTTAAGATCGACTAATATGTACAATAATAAAAAACTATTCTTCAACCAAAGCCCTTACGACTCAACCTCGTCTTCTTGATTTATTTTGAACAGAGACAGAAAATTTCGCGGAACCCACTTTTTTGAACTCATCTGGCCACAAAACGTAGGCCTATAATTCCTTCAAAATCTCGACATCGAATTTTAGGAGCAAGATTCTCTCTAGATATTGAAATACAGGGTGCCCGGAAATAACAGGTACCTAGAAAAGGAGATGATTCTACATGAAAAAATAAGACTTTTTTCCTATAAACTTAAATATGCCCAGACGCTTCGTTTTCAAGATACAGGGGGTCAAAGTTGAATTTTTTTTTTTGTTTTTTGCTAATATCTCGAGAACCGTTTGAGATACAATGTTTAGCTTCTGTACACGATTTATGTTCATTATTCCGCTTGTATGTGTAAAGTAAAACATGCTAAACATTGTATCTCAAACGGTTCTCGAGATATTAGCAAAAAACAAAAAAAATTCAACTTTGACCCCCTGTATCTTGAAAACGAGGCGTCTGGGCATATTAAGTTTATAGGGAAAAAAAGTCTTATTTTTTTCATTTAGAATCATCTCCTTTTCTAGGTAGGGCCTACCTGTTATTTCCAGGCACCCTGTATATTGGCTCTAGGTAAGAGAAAGTAAAAATGATTAGGAAATTCCATTACTAAAGTATGTACACTCGATTACAAAAATAAATATTGCTTTCTGTTATCGCTGGAGAAATAAACTCACATCTGTCTGACTTCTATTAATATCCTATTTTATAGGGAAGACCGTAATATGGGAGGAGTTGTGTTTGTTAGTTTAAGAGACCGGAACAACACAATAGTGCAAATTTAAGAAAACTATTAGCTAAAGTCTCTTCCGCCTTGATGTACAAATTTGTTTTTTTTTTCACTTGAGATTCCCAAAAAAAATTCATACTCTACACTAGAGAAGTAAACCCCTACGCAAATTTCATATTCATATAGGAAAAAGATTAGAAAATTGATCATCATTTTCATATATTGAATTTTTTATTCATTGTCGCGGAATAAATGTGCTGAGTCTAGTGCCTGTCGACATCACTGCCCTAGAAAATTCAAATTTATTGGTCTTCTTTACAACCGTGTGGCATTGAAAAGGGCGCCGAGTGAACGAAATCCAACTTTTCGTGCTGAACTACCTCTACTGTGAGTAAGGAAGTTTCACTTCAAAAAATTTAATGAAATTTCTTTCTTGAAGAAAGTTGTAATCATTGATTTTTAGAATGCCACGAGAGAAATTGGAGAAAAAAAAACTTTTTAATAAATAATGTTATTTAATGAATAATTTAAGACCTAGTTGACAGAGAATTAATTGTTTAAATATTCTTCTTATGAAATCAATAAAATAACGGGCTTCTATTAATTATAAAAACTCTTCTTCAAGAAAGAGAGCATATTTGTAAAAGTTTTTAAAAAATTATAGGAATAATGGAAATTAAGAATTGAGTAATGTGAATATGACTGTGAAACTCTTAGCCGAGGGAGATACAAGTATCTAGATACCCAAAATCACTGTATCGAGTATCTTTTAGATACTTAAAAAGTATATTTGACTTCAAAAGAGATACTTTCATTTTTGGCGTCTCACTATTCGACTCTATTTTGTATTTTACGTTTACTTCTTCTTCAAGTTCTTGAGAGGTATCCATCTCCCTGCGTAAGATTTTAGACATTCTAAATTTGGAGAAATACGGTCACAATCAGGAGTGGCGATAGGTCTCGAAATATCTGGAAATATTGCCTTGCTAACGAATTAAAAACAATTGCTGAAAATATAGCGTTTTTTCTCTTTAATAAACCAACTTCAGCAACACCACTTGAGGAGAATACGGTTAGGTGGTTGTCTACTTTAGAAGGAAGACTATGTATAATAATAGAAAACAAAGATGTTTGATAAGAGAAGTGGCTGTTCAACGGATTAGAATGAGAGACAGGAAGAGAGGATGTCAGCCAAAAGGAGAGCCTCTATCGAATATAAATCTCCACTCAGAAGCGTTTCGGGTTGGATTTATATAATTAAACCCAAAGCGTCTTCTGAGTGGAGATTTTTATTCGATAAAGGCTTTCCCTTTGGCTGACATCCTCTATCCTGTCTCCATTCTAATAGAAAACAAGCCTATCATCAATAAATCCCTCAGTATCATATTATATCCTTTTGGGGCCTATTTTTTAGGACTTTGGCCTAATTAAATGTTTTTTTATTTATAAACTTTGGGATACGAGTTTTTTGTCAATGCCAAAGTAATATTTTTGAAAAGATTTTGACGTTTTGTATGTCAAAACAAAAAAAAAAACAAATATTTTCCGAAAAATATCTAAATAAGTATCTTTTGTGTCAAGACACCCAAAAATTCATTGTATCTTGTATTTGGCTACACAATATCAAAGTATCTTGTATCTTTTGTTTAGGTACATTTTTAGTATCTTGCCCAACTCTGAATGTAACTACACCAAATTTGACATTTTTTTTTTAGTTGTTTGTTCAGTTCACTTGAGTCGGAGCAAGTGTAAAGTAGCTACTTGAAAACGACTGCAGAATAAGCAGTCGAAACTTTGTAGGCTACTCTATTTATATTTTTTATAAATAATTAATACAAAATGTGGTCGAAAATTAAAAATTCCCATAATGATAAATTTGACATTACGAGACTGATGAATAAGATTTTAATTATGACAAGTTTGTGTGAAAGAATGTATGCCGATAAGTTCATAGGCCTACCACAATATAAGTCTTTACATCAACTTTTCGCAACTATCACTAAT
>JAKCPI010024798.1:0-50205 GCA_023213315.1 Euborellia annulipes
AGTTTTTGATATAAAACGCTCCACTTCGTTCAATGCACTCCCTTAAATTATATATTAATTCATCTTGAATTTTTTTTTTTTTTTTTTTTTTTTCAATTATTTTATTTTAAATCCATTTGCTTTTTTCATTAAACCATTTAATTTTTTATTTTTAATTATTATTTTTAGTGATTACCAAATCTACACACAGACACACACTCAAACATGGTAGAAAAGCTTGTAGGCCTACATAAATATATACATATGGAAATTAAAATTTTATTTTTGGCTTTTTTTCGATTTGAAACCTAATATAAGTAAATTATTTTGTTTGAAAATTTCTTTTAGCATTCGTTTTACTTTCTCTTAACCTATATATGAAATAAATACAGTTTGGCGATCTTGTTAAAAATTCGATATCGAGATTTTAATGGATATACACGCTTTAACGTCCCCTGAGTCCAAAAAAAGGGTCCCGCAAATTGGTCTGTCTGTGTGAAAAAATCTCAACAATGATAAGAGCTAGGAGATTGAAATATTCTATCTAAGTTAGGCACCCCCGTAGGGGGCTGTGCGCCAGTCTCACCAGATTTTTTATCTTTTTTATCTTTGAAAGATTCTTATGGATGTTCTTTTTTTCCTATCTTTTACACAAACACATACATTTAATCTGGTGTGATTAGTCGCACAGCACACAACTTTCGCTTACACTCGGTGATAAAAAGTTGTGTCACACCAGATTTTTTATGTCCACATATATTTTTTTTTCCGTCGATATAATAGAATTCAAGATATAAACAAAGGAACTAATCTCTTCTTTCCTATTTCCGGTAGTTAAATAAAGGTTGGAAACCGCTTGTCTAATATTATTTAAAATCTTTGAAACTCCTCTATTTAACTAACTGAAGATTATTTAATTTTAATATTTATTTATTATTTAAAAAATCTGGTGTGACTAGCCGCACAGCACACAAATCTCTCTCACCTTCGGTTGGAAGTTGTGTTTGTGCTTGGCACACCTGAGTTTTTTTTACAATAAATATTTATCAATATTTAAATTCGTGATATAAAATTTATAAACATAAAAAAATATTTATATTTTGTTCCCATGGCAAATATATTAAAAAATTTAATAATCTTCAGTTAGTTAAATACTGGCACTACCATATAATTATAGATTTTGAATAAATGGACCCTGTTACGCATTAGTGTGTCAAGTGTCAGCTACCGAGATTTGAGAAAATTAACATTAAAGTTTTTTTTTTTTTTTCATTGGATTATATATAATTTTTTTGTTAATTTTGCAAGTAACATTAAATCTAAATTTTTTTAGGACATATTTAATAAAAAATACTATTAATTATAGCATTTGAAACAATATTCCGTGCTTAACTCAATTTTTAATTTTTTGACGCTTGACCCACTATTGCATAACAGGGTCTAAATATTAGACAAGCAGTTTCCAAACTTAATTTTATTACACCTCCCCGAAAAAAATTTCTTCGCTTCCCCACCTATTTTTTTTAATAGAGTCTAAAAAAAAAAAAAATAATAATAAAAACTTTATTAGAAAAAAACAAAACTACAATTACCCGAATAATAACAATGTGTTGCTCCCCCCCCCCCCGGTTGGAAATTATTTATATAGACCATAATTCATTCATAATTTATTTAAATCAAATATCAGTTAATTTTTTATTTTTAATAGTATAAATAGATTCTTATATAGAAAATCTTTCCAATAAATTTCATTCACTCATCAATTAAAGATAGTTCAATTCAAATCAATATATGATAGAATTTTTTTATTAAATTTTATTGTTAGGAATTTTTTTCTTTACAATTTCAACAAGTTAAGTCATTCCAATTTTATGCCTTTGATTTAGGTTTGAATGAATACTGACTTGATAATTTAAAAATTTAGTACATTATTTATGTAACACTCTATACATTTACATTACATTAGGCAATAATTATATAAAGAAAATATTAATAGATAGTCAAAGATTTTTTTTTAATTAAATCAATTTCCCTAATATAAAGTATTATTAAGCAGTTTTTCTTTATAAAATATTATTGAAGATCAATGACCACTGGGGCTTAAAACCATCCTCCTACCCTAACTCTCTTGAAAAATATACCTTAAATAGAATAAATTTATTTATTATATTATTTTTTTATTTTTCAGATGGCAAACAGTGTAAGAAGAGTCATCACCAGCCTTCACTTCTCATCAACCTGCTAGCTGCTCCTGTCTTCAGGGCTCAAACTGCGCTTCCAGCATCTGCAGTGCAACTAAGGCTTGTACATTTTTATTAGCGGGGCGCAGAGCTAGATATATTTAGGTTTTTTCAAAATTTCTTTTTCTTGTTGATTCGACTTCAATAACTTATTTTAGATAGATTAAAAAATAAAAATAGGATGTATTAACATTTTCTTTCTCCATTCCAGAATCCCTAATTTAACCATTTTTTTCAGAGCCCCAATTCATCGATTGAAGACATCGTGGGATAACAATGGATGTGTATGTAAGTAGGTTTTCTTGTAAAATTTGTATTCTATTACGAATGCAAATTAAAACATCCACCGTGGGACATCATCTTCATGAGACAAAACAAAGTGTTTAGCTTTTAGGTTTATCAGTCATAGGAAGGATATGTGTATTGGGGTATCTCTTCATCTCTTTCTATCTTTTTTCTTTTTCAGCTTAATTTAAATGTTAAATACACATAATCCTTTAAGTTAGATATACTACATTATATAGAATCTAGGGGGAGATAAAACATTTCTGCGCTCACGCTTTCTTTCTTTTTTTTTTTTTTGGGGGGGGGGGGAGTAGGCCTCAGGATCCTCTGAGTATCAACTGAATGTTTTTCGATTGGGGAATGATGTTCTTATACTGGCATAGGTGTTGTTATTTCTTCCCCATTGTTCCCAAATAGGACGGCAGTGATTGGGGCACTGCAATGTTAGGTGATTAGGATAGGGATTCCCAGAAAAGAATGTCTATTCCCTAATTGACTGATGTTCAGGAGAAAAAAGAGGATTCTCTATTAACGCGTTTTTTTGCAAGAAAGATTATCTAAATCTTTCAATCGAAAACCGGTCGTCCACTGGATTCTTGGCCTGAATGTTTTAGTAGAGGGTAGGTTAGAGGCGGAGTGGTGCGCTCTTTGGATAGGATAGGTGTTGTTTAGCTTTTTTATACATTCCGACCCTCACCATACTCTTACTGAGGCATTCAGGTCCTTGACTCCGGTCTTGTACTTACCGGGATTCGCATCCTAACACCGTTTTTTCTATTTTCATTTCTTCTTCAACTTTACTTGGGTGTGGGCGCGTTTCACCGTTCCGTTATCGATAACTTTTTTGAAATATAGACTTACCTGTCTATCGGGAGTGTTCGTGTTTCGCGATCGTCTCAAGAAAGAAGAGGCTCTCCACTGAAGAGTTAGGTGGCCAACTGAGCCACAGAGGGGATTGGGTGTAGGTTAGATTTTGAAGACAGAAGACGGGTTTCTGCGAGTACTTCTTCAAGGTAACTAATTTTTAATATATATAAAAGGAATTTGAAAAAAAAAAAAACACCTGATTATTTATTAAATATTATTGACAATACTACTAACCATTTATCATATATTTCATTGATATAAAAAGAGGATGCAGCCAATAATAAAAAGCATTTATTTTGTTAACACTCTTTATTTCGGAACGTTTCGGCTATGATCAACAAAGCCATCTTCAGCCCTCCAAGCTAGAAATATATACATACATTCGTTAATAGTTTGGGCTGGAAGTTGAAACTAATAAGTAGTAGAAGGAAACCAGCGCCTCTTTTTCCACCATACACACTATTTATATGCAAATATTTCGGGTTGCAGTACGCCACCCATAATCAGTGCAGCGACTATATATACAATGTAAAATATAAAATAAAATTTTTCATCATTTATAAAGAATCCTTAGCCCTCGGGGCATGGCGTAGAGGTTAGCGTGCTAACCTCGTATACCAAACGTCGCGGGTTCGGACCCCAGGCAGTCCGATGATTTTATTTAAGCCAATTGGATACCAAATGGCTTAAATAAGAATGCCTGGACCCCTATATGTATATTTATATAATAACGGTTATCGTCTAAAGTCTTAAATGGCCTGAGTTGCCGAAAAGACTGTGTGAAGTGTGTGTGAGTGTGAGTGTGAATGAGAAAAAAGTGTGAATGTTCTTTTAAAAAAAAAAAAAAAAAAAAAAGAATCCTTATGCGCATCTTCCTCTCTCCCCGCCTTCCTCTTTTATATATGTTATTAAAATAAAAAGTCGTCTCATTCATTGCTGGTAATTTGCCTATTTTAAGAACATCACTATGAGAATGGCAAGCATTTATACAAACAGAGGCAAAAATATAGACGACATCCACCACCAAAACTATGTAAGCCAATTTTTGAATATTTTCTGTATAATAATTTTATAATTTTATTTTATTTTATTTTATATTTTACATTGTATATATAGTCGCTGCACTGATGATGGGTGGCGTACTGCAACCCGAAATATTTGCAAATAAATAGTGTGTATGGTGGAAAAAGAGGCGCTGGTTTCCTTCTCCTACTTATTATACATACATTCATTAAATAATTGTTTTGTTAATAAATCGTCATAATAGTAGCTAGCTTGGAGGGCTGAAGATGGCTTTGTTGATCATAGCCGAAACGTTCCGAAATAAAGAGTGTTAACAAAATAGATGCTTTTTATTATTGGCTGCATCCTCTTTTTATATCATTAATCTAATTGTATAACAGCCAGAATTCGTTATATATTATATATTTCATTTTTCAATTCTCTCAATATTTTTTTCAAATTCCACTTTTAACAATAATAATAATATTTATTTAATATATTTATAATTTTCTCCTTTGTTTCAGATGGGTGGTTGGGAGTGGGGGCTGCACTTCGGCGTTCTTAGAATGCAACCAAGTGAATTCTTCAGTACGTAAATATTTAATTAAATCCATTCAAAATAATTACTCTAAGATATAAGAAAAATATTCTTTTCTTTTTTTTTAGTCAAGGGCGGCATCATTATAAAAATTTAGAAATATTATTTCTCATCATTCTTAATGCCGTGGTGGCATGAAAATTTCAAGTTAAAATAAATAGAAAAGCATAACAAGAAAAGAGTGACTTTGATAAATCGGATCTAAAACGTCAACTCAAATAAATAAATATATTTTTATTTTGATAAATAAAATAAAATATCAAATCTTAAGTAGGCCTATTAATTTTTTTTTTTAATCATGCTAATTTCTAGATATTAATTTTTAAATTTATTTTTTTTTTAGGTGACACATCAAAAAGAATAAACAAACAAAATAAGAAAATATTCGCTCAATTTTCAATATATTATGTCGCCTTATTATTCCCTCTAATAAAGTGAAATAATTAAGAAAAATTATATTCAAATATCAACATCAATGAACTTGTTTAGAAATAAAAATGAATATGTTCGAAGTAGTGGCTGTGAGATGTGAAGATGGATAATTATGGGTGATTGAATCTGCATACAGAGTCTATTTATTGGCTGCTCCTGCCCATAAAAATGAATATTTCAATTCTGTGAATAGACTCTACCTATTGCTTCGTTCTGGTAAACTTGATAGCAATATAAGAATTGGGCAAATTTATCATTGATCCTCAATATGTTAATGAATCTTTAAAAATCATCTTGCATCAATCAAACTCTACAATCAGCCATAAACATCATGATTTGCCCAAGAACTCTTTTGGAGGATAGGGAGGGCTGTAAGGGGAGATGTGGAGGCCCTTTAAAGAAAAATCAACTTGAGAAACAGGTATGTGTCATTGTTACCTTTTGATAAGTGAGACAGATTCTTAAAGATATCCTTTTTGCAGATTTGACCACTGCAACTGGAATAAGCTGAATTGAAAAGGGAATCCGTCGAATGACCTTCAACTCCTCCTGCAGGTGAATATTTTAGGCTTCTACTGAGCATAATCACATAAACATACAAATTCATAAATTTATATCTGTTTTTAATTTTTAATTATTTTTTTTTTAGAATTTGAGAACTTCAGCAAAGGCATCATCGGCAGCAAAGTTAATTTTTGCCTGGCTTGGGGAGAAGAGGGTGAGTTATGCAAACAGGATTTTTTTAGCCTGCGGCTTCTTGTCGTGAAACGAGAATATCTTTCATTTTAAGTCTGTGTTAAAGATTCGTTGTTGTTGTTGTTGTTGTGTTTATCTATAGGTGTCCACTAATCTTGAGCTAGTTCGCTTTGTTTAGATCTCTTGATTTGTTTTTACTTTCTCTTACTTATGTATATATGTAATATATATATATAGAAAGTATTGGATTCATGTCAAAAATTCGATGTCGAGATTTTGATGGATATACAAGTTTTGAGGTCCCCTGAATCCAAATAAGTGGTTTTCGCGACATGGTCTGTCTGTGTGTGTGTGGTGTGTGTGTCTGGGTTCAATTTTAAGCATGAAGGAATTGAGCTATGAGGCTGAAATGTTATATTTAAGTTAAACACCCCCCGGGAGCGTGAAAATAAACTTTTAATCAAAATCGGCCAAAGGGTAGGCCTACTAGTACTTTACTGATGTACTTTTTCAGTTTTTTTTCCGATTTTCTCAAAATTCGCTCTAACGATTTTAATTAAAATTCATAAATCAATTATTTTTTAGATGCTCTTTCAAATGTATATTCTCATTTTGCTCTCAAAATTGTTTGAAGCATGCTTTACTCTTGTACTTCATAGGGAAAGAGGAGAAATGGTTGCCATGGTAACAAAATATAAATATTTTTCTGTTTATGAATTTTATATCTTGAATTCTAATATATTGGCGGAAACTAAATATATATCGACACGAAAAATCTGGTGTGACAAGCACAGAACACAACTTTCGATTACCGAAGGTAAGAGAAAGTTGTGTGCTGTGCGCCAGTCACACCAGATTTTTCTAAATTGGTTGCTATATGCAAAACTTTTAAAGACCGTATAACTCCCCGAAATAACGTACAATACTTTAAGCAACCCAGCAAAAAAACTAGTAATATTATAAAATAAACAAATATATTTAAAAAACATGAGGTCATTGGTTTATGGCCATCTACGTCCAGGTAAACAAGGAAGATTTATCCAAACGAAATTAATAATTCGCAGTGGTCACTGAGGTTAGATGTTCTCTCACCCTTTCGTACCAATTGGTGGTCATTGATATTCTTCTCAACAATCGCCTCTTTCCCCTGAGGCGCGCGTGCTGGCATCCTTACCTCCCCCTCCCCCTCCCCTCTTGGCGTGACGTCAGCGCCATCCATCAGCCCATGCAAGTGCTCACCCATGTTCTTAATTAACTCGACATTGCTTAAGAGAAAACTAGTCGTAAAAAAAGAAGAAGGATTGCTATTTTTTTTTTTTTTTTTTTTTTTTTGCAAACTGTCCAATCTTTTAAAATCTTTTAAAAGAAAAAGACAATTATAGCATTTATATATAGATAAAGCTGATAATTCCAATCAATTTAATTAAATAAGAAAAATAGTCACATCAGTAGAGAGCGGAAAAAGTCTCTTATTTTCGGAAAAAAATTCGCCTTTAAGGGGGAATGGGAGCGAAGGTGTTACGCATGTTTTTCCCGATAAGATGGCGTAGGGAGTCATAAAAAGTATGCCCAAAAATCACGTAATTCAAAAATTTGCCAAGAGATGTCAGAATGGTAGCTAATAATATTTAATGCATTTGGTTGATTTTCATTGATCTTTTAACAATAAATATTTTATAAATGTTATTATATATTCTGTATCTTTTATAAATGCATAAAAATATATAAATTTAGGCCAGATATAGGTTAATACTATATCGGCTGTTAGACTAGCTGTCATCTATTGCAAGAATGCTGAACTAATTTGACAGTTGTTTTTTAAATAAATCATCTAAGCTTATTTTAAAAATTTCTTAATTAATATGTGATTAATAATAACAATAAATTCATTTTTAAATTTAAAAAAAAAATTAAAGATTATTGGGACAGATTGTTTTTTTGTATTTGCTTGATAACAAAAAAATTAATTACGATAATTTTTTAATAAATCATTAACAAAATTATAGCTCCATGTTCCAATAATCTCTTATGAATTTAATTCATTTAAACATAAACCGCATTGAAAAATTCCTTATAATAGTCTAGTTTTTTTTTTAAGTACGTTTAGACGTCGCTCCTGAACCCCCTTAAAGTCTATTCTTTTTTAGCCAAATAATCGCCAAAAAGTCGTTGTCAATTAATAACATGAGAAAGTAAAAAAAATAGAGAGCTTATCTCTCGATAACCGAAATATGGCAGAGTTCTTTAGAATATAATTAAATAAATAAAAAAATTTAATTTCAATAATACAAAAGTAAAAATCTGGATGGACATGAACAGCACACAACTTTCTCTTACCTTCGGTAATTTAAAGTGTTCTCTGCCTGTCACACCTTAAATGGTCAATTTTGGGTACCGTACTTTTTACTTTCTCTTACCTCTTTATATATGTTAATATATATAGAGAGAAAGTATTGGATTCATGTCAAAAATTCGATGTCGAGATTTTGATGGATCTTTACGTTTTGAGGTCCCCTGAATCCAAAAAAGTGGTTTTCGCGACATGGTCTGTCTGTGTGTCTGTGTGTGTGTCTGTGTGTCTGTGAACAAAATATCTCAAGAACGAAAAGAGCTAGGAGGTTGAAATTTTATATTTAAGTTAGGCACCCCCATGGGACGTGACACGAAGCTTTTGAACAAAATCGACCAAACAGTACTAGTACTTTACTGATGCACTTTTTCAGTTTTTTTCGATTTTCTCAAAATTCGCTCCAACGATTTTTTTTTAATTCAAAAATCAATTATTTTTTAGATTCTCAATAAAATGTATATTCTCATTTTGTGATTGAAATCTTCTGAAGACCACTTTACTCTTGTACTCCATAGAAAAGATAGGAGAAATGGTTGCCATAGTAACAAAATATAAATATTTTGCCATACTTATAAATTTTACATCTTGAAAATCGAATGTACCATACTGTCGGAAACTAAATACATGTCGACACAAAAAATCTGGTGTGACAAGCACAGTACACAACTTTCGATTACTGAAGGTAAGAGAAAGTTGTGTGCTGTGCGCCAGTCACACCAGATTTTTTTAAAATAAATTTCAATTTGATTTCTTCTGTGAAAATTTTTTATTAATATAAATATTGGGGGTCTAGGCATATTCATTTAAGCCATTTGGTATCCAAATGGCTCAAATACAATCACTTGACTGCCTGGGATCCGAACCCGCTACCCTTGGTATATATAGACCAAGGCCCGAGGGCATTGCCTATTTATATTATCCTGTTGTTCTTTCTTGCCAGTTCAATTCGGGTTTATTTTTTGCAAAGCAAAAAAAAAAAAAAATCAAGGAATAACGGTTTTACTCAAGATTTCATCTTATATATCTTTTAAATATTATAAATCTGACATTTTACATTTCAGTTCCATAACAATATCTAAAAAAATAATTTTCTATTTTTATTATATTTATAATGAAAGAAAGAGAGAAGATATTTTTGAAATTTATAGACAATAAATTAAAAGCGTAACTTGTTCGTTCGTTTCTTCCCTTCCATTGAAAGAATTTCGAAATTACCTTCAACCGAATATTTATGACGAACAGAGATTTTTTTTATCTTCAATGATTTAATCAAGAGAAAAAATTAATTTCCAGTTGAAACGCATAGCGTAGTAAAAAAAAAAAAGAAAAATGAAAGAGAGAGATCAAGAAAATTAATTAAAACTAAAGCTTTCTTTAAGAACAAAAACTCTTTTTAATTGTTTCTTTAAACGAGAAGAGATCTATCTATTTTATTAAAACACAAATAAAATAAAAAACTGAAACAAGTGTAGTAATTAGGACTTCTGTCTCGGGCTGGCCTTGGAACTGAAAATATAAAGAATCCCTAGTAGAAATGGGTCTCTGACAAAGCCCTTCTTGTAATTTGATTATGAGTGCGAATAATAATTCTAATAATATATATAATAGCGGAGTGCCCGTCTGTATGTCCGTTTGTTACACTCTGACCAACTTCCCGTTGAAATTTTGAAGTCTTATAGAACAGCGTTTTCCAAACTGTGAGGCGTGCCTCCCTAGGGAGGCGGGGACTAGTTTAAGGGGGTTCAGGAGCGACGTCTAAACGTACTTTAAAAAAAAAACTAGACTATTATAAGGAATTTTTCAATGCGGTTTTTTTTTAATGAATTAAATTCAAAAGAGATTATTGGGACATCGAGCTATATAATTTTTTGTAATGTCTTATAAAAAAATTATCTTATTTAATTTTATTGTTATCAAGCAAATACAAAAAAACCTTCTGGACCAATAATCTTTAATTTTTTTAAATTTAGAAATGAATTTATTGTTATTAATAATCACATATTAATTAAGAAATTTTTAAAATAAGCTTAGATGATTTATTTAAAAACCAACTGTAAAATTAGTTCAGCATTCTTGCAATAGATGGCAGGCTAGTCTAACAGCTGATCCCCTTTTGGCCTCTATCTGGCCTATATTTATATATTTTTATGCTTTTATAAAAGATACATAATATATAATAACATTTATAAAGTATTTATTGTTAAAAGATCCCTCAGCACCGGCGTGTAGCCTACTCTTTTCGAAGAATGCATCACTGAGAGGGAACCTTCTTTACGTCCCTTTCACAGAAGGGGATGTCACAGCAACTCCCTCTCCTCGTAGAGTTGCCTGAGGGCTATTGTGGTGAGATCCTATATTCCAATCCAGGGCTTTCTTGTGGATTTGTTTACATGAATATTTTTATTTAATGAAAAATCCCTCACGCCAAGGATTTGAACAGGGATCCTCTTTGCAGAAGCTGACACCCTAGCTCACTACACCAGCGAGCCCCTCAAAATATCAACGAAAATCAACCAAATGCATTAAATATTATTAGCTACCATTCTGACATCTCTTGGCAAATTTTTGAATTACTTAATTTTTTGGGCATACTTTTAATGACACACAACGCCATCTTATCGGGAAAAACATGCGTAACCACTTCGCTCTCGTTCCCCCTTAAGGAGGCGCGGACTAGTCTAAGGGGAGGCACGAATATTAGCCCCAGCGAGCAATTTTCCAAATGATTTCTAGTTTTATAAATAGGAATAAATAAAAAAAAAAAAAACTTTTATATTTTATTGTCAGATATGGCATGTCTTTGTCTCTGGAAGTATTATTAGGGCCGAGTGAAAAAAAAATTCCAAAACATATGCAACCAAAATTATTAATTTTATTGTGACGTTTAGGCCACTTATTGTGTCGTCTAGGCCATCTTCAGAGCCGGAAGCGAGAATAAATGAAATTTTAATTTTGAATGAAAAATGAAATTAAAATTTCATATATTCTCGCCTTCCTAAAGATGGCCAGTGGCCGAAATGTCAGCTTGGAACGGCATAATAAAAGAAATAATTTTGGCTACATAGCTCTATGTCGTGGATTTTTTTTTTTGACTCCGCCTTAATATAAATTTATATATTTTAGCATATAAAATTTTTGTTTTTGTATTATTTTACAAAATGCAGGAGGGGGAGGCGTCATATGAGTAAATATTTTTAAGGGAGGCCCTGTAACATAAAGTTTGGAAACCACTGTTATAGAGGACGTTATGGAGTGTCCAGGAACAATACACGGGTCCCGAAATTCTCAAAAGGGGAAGCACAAAAAATTCCAGAAAATCAAGAATTTACCCATTGGAAAGCATTGAGTATTTTCTTGCTCTATGAAGAATTAAAGCCAAGAAAATTTAAAGCCAATTAATTAAAATAATTCTGTGTTTATTAAAACTTTTGTGGTTTGAATTATTATTATTATTATTATTATTATGGGAATTTTTAATTATTTATATATATTTTTATTTTCTCTTACCTATATATAAACTTATATGTTAATATACATGTATATTAACCCCTGGGACGTGGCATGAAGTTTTTGAAAAAAATCGGCCAAAAAGTACTAGTACTTTACTGATGTACTTGTTCAGTTTTTTCTATTTTCTCAAAATTCGCTCCAACGATTTAGATCAAAATTCAAAAAAAAAAAAAAAAAAAAAAAAAAAAATTTCGGCGGATTAAAAAACTTTCCGAATTCCTTGTTAGCTGAATAATATACAAGCATACTAAATAATATTTTATTTTTTCAAATTTTATTGGTGTGACAGAGTTTTTAAGACCACTTAATTCTTGATTGTTATCAGAGTGTGAGAAAGAAAAGAAATTTAATATTTCCCTTGGATTGTTGTTGATTTATAGTTAAGCAAGAGGAGAGGAGAGAGAGAGAGAGAGAGAGAGAGAGAGATGCTGAGCGATTTATTTGCAACTTGACCGACCATCCAAGACAATGGCGGGAGGCTATTAAAACTGAGCAACGCAGCCGTAAACTTTGCATAGGACAAATCTCCATTTATCCCTTTATAAATGTCGTCTATTGCTTTTTTTCCCTGACGTCATCGGATAATGAGATCGAGGGCTGAAAAAAAGGGGGGAGGAAAGAAGCCAATCCATGTTCATCTTCACTCCCACATAAATTTAATTCAATTTGGACAAAAAAAAAATCAGAACCTATGCAGGCAATTTTGTCAAGAGCCTCCGTTTTCTATTTTTCTAAATTAATTGGAATCCAATATAATTTAGAGAAATTTTCATCCCTTGGAACGGGAGATGAATCGCTGACCCCTAGCCCAAGGGGTTAAGGTTCTGCGCTACGACGAAGTTAAATACTTCTGTAGTAGAAGGAGAATAAAAATTATATTTTTGTTTATTTTCTCTCAATGCTGACTGTCTGTATAAATAGATCTGAAGATGGTCCTAAACAGGATCAAAACGTCAGTAATAATAATAATAATATGCTTGTTTTATTTGAAACAAAAATTAGTTACAATTTGTACAATTTTGATGTTGCTTCTTGCAACTATTTATAATAAATTTACAATCAAAATACAAAATACAAAAAAAAATATCAGGCACGTTGGTCTTGATAGAGCGTCCGCTTAATGGGAAAAGAGGGGGTGGGTTACGAGTGACTAAAAATTAAATTCTTGATGTAAAGTCCATCTAAAATCCGAGGCTTCAGCAGCAAATTTGGCCAAACTGTTCCAATCTCTGCCGTTGATAAAATCCTTGAACTTCTCTTCTGATAGGCGATCTTTACCCAAGCACAGCCGTCGAATACATTTCAGAATTGAGCATACTGGAGACACTGTTTCATTTTCGTTTAAACAGCAGAGTGAGCATTTACAGATTTTCCAATCATCCAGGGCTGATAATTCAAGCAGACCGCTTCCCCACGGAGCTTGTAAATCAACTTATTGTTTCTCCAACTGAAGTTTTTATCCGAAATGTATGTTTTATTGCCCCTACCCAGGTCCAAGTCCAACTCTTTATACGGTTAATGAGTTCCGTCAAGGATATTTCTCAATCCTCAGATCTTATATTAAGTTCCAGAGATAGTCCAGCTGCCAAATTCATTAGATATCTGTACCAAAACACGTTCTTGGAGATATTCAGTAGCGCGATTCTTTTCGGTAGCCAATGGGAATATTCCAAACAACAGGCTATCGAAACGTCAGTACTGAGGGAAAATAAACGAAAATATAATTAGCTGCTCTCTCTTTTTATTCTCATTCAATTAACCAGCTATAAAAACTTCTAATATTAAATACTTCTTGTCTTTCGTGCTGGTCTTGTATACCAAGGGTCGCGGGTTCGGATCCCAGGCAGTCCGATGATTTTATTTGAGCCATTTGGTTACCAAATGGCTTAAATAAGAATGCCTGGACCCTAAATATGTATATTAATTGAACCCTGTTACGCATTAGTGTGTCAAGCGCCAGCTACCGAGTTTTGAGAAAATTAACATTAAAGTTTTTTGTTTTCATTAGATTATATATAATTTTTAAAAACATATAACCAAGTATTTATTAATTTAAATAAGCGAAAAATGTAGGTACCGCCGGGATTTGCACCACGGATCTTGTCGATTTACGCTCAACACGCCCTACTGTTGGACCACAGTACGCACTCGCTTATTTAAATTATGATAGATCGCTGATTTCAGTCTACTAGAGTGCGTACTGTGGTCCAACAGTAGGGCGTGTTGAGCGTAAATCGACAAGATCCGTGGTGCAAATCCCGGCGGTACCTACATTTTTCGCTTATTTAAATTAATAAATACTTGGTTATATGTTTTTCATAATTACCTCATGGACCAACACATGATATATATAATTCTTTATATATAATTTTTTTTGTCAATTGTGCAAGTAGGTCTAACATAAAATATAAATTTTTTTAGAAATTTTTAATTTTTTGGCGCTTGGCACACTAATGCAAAACAGGGTCCAATTAATCAACGGTTATCGTCAAAGTTTTATATCGCCTGAGTTGCCGAAAAGATTGTGTGAGTGTGAATGAGAAAAAAGTGTGAGTGTTAAAAAAAACTTGTCTTTAAATCATTTATCGTCTTTGTTTGCTCTGTTAATTATCATTATAGGAAGGGCGGATACAAGGGGGTGTGATTACCCCTTCCCCCCCCCGGTAATCACATCATCTCCATTTATTAATTTTACAAGTAAATGTGTATTTTTTATAAATTTCTGGTTGCTAAAAAGCGCGGCTATTTTTTTTTAAGGCGCTCGATGAATCAGAAACAATAATGACCGATGCACCACCTTGCCATTGGCTGAAAGTAAAGAACTTAATAGAAAGATGAGGAAAAATGTTTTCCCTTTTAGCGCTCTGCTTGCTCTCTCTCTCTCTGGTGTTAACGATTATCCTCTTCCCATAAATTGACATTGTGTCCGGCGACATATGTGAACATAGTGTTGTCGTCGTCGTCGTAGTCGTCGTTGCCGTTTTGTTATTGGCACGTGTGGTGATCGCACCCTGAGATTTCGCCTTTATTTGGCGACACAATGCGCCTATTGTGCGCATGCAAACGATCTTGTGTTGATTGGACACCTGTTGGCCTGCAATCACCTGCGGCTCAAATGATAAGCCCTCTTTCTTATACGGATAAACAAACAATTCTGTCTCAGAAATGCAAGCTTGGAATTTTAATAACGTTACATTTATAATTGAGGGAGAAATTCAAAAATATTTTATTGTAACATTCTTTTCATTGTAGATATTTTAAATAGCTTTAATTAAAAAAAAAATTGAGGTTGATAACTTCGAAATTGTGGCCGATGGAAACTCCCAAAAGTGAATCTGAAGATATAAAATTCAATTGTGATAGATAAAATTAATTCACCAAAGAGCCGATAGATGGCTACAATTGGCTGAATGTGACTGAAGAGTGTCCTTGGAGCAAACAAATGGTGATCTTTTATAGACCAAATAAATATTCTTTGATAGTGTCATCCATTTAAATAAGAAACACTTTTTAAATAAATAAATAGCAACAATTTACGAATAGGTGTCTCCCCCAATAAAAAGCCTATTGATTGGAATGGGATGACGTCACTTGTGTCCGTCCCTTGAGCCCTAATCGGAATAGAAGGAGGCTTTGTGTCGCGTTTCCGTTGAGTTCATTTATTCTTCACAACATCCGAATGAAGTTGAAGAAGTTAAGAGGAACAAAAGGGAAGAGAAGAGAGGAGAGAGGTCCATAAAGATTGTGCAGGCAGGCCTAATGGCGAAGACACAGCCGGCCATTCATCGGGAAGCCACCGATTATTTAGAAAATAGATTTATCAAATGGCTCTTTGATAGATAATTCAAAAAGTGAATTGAGAATAAATATTTGAAAGACGAGGAGGAGTCTTTTGTCCTTTTAGAATTTCAATTCAATAATAAAACAACGTCTTTGTATTGGGTGATGGTAATAAGATTAAATGAATAATTAATATTTTTTTTTTTTTTTTTTTTTTTTTGTTGGGTTGACGATCCCTAAAAAAAATATAAAAGAGAGAACAAAAATATTCTTTGAGAAAAATTGCATTTCTTTTTGTGGCTGTTGATATATAAATTGAGGGGTTGTTGGGGGTGCAGGCAGCTCATTGCTCTCTTTCACAGGGCTAATAAGTTGTTACAATTTATACCAAGATGGCATATATGGACCCTGTTACGCATTAGTGTGTCAAGCTCCAGCTACCGAGTTTAATTTTTAATTTTTTTTTGGCGCTTGACACACTATTGCATAACAGGGTCCATATAATATTAAAAATGATAGATAATAAAAGTATTTTCTATATGTTAGTACTCTTTGTTTTCATAAGTATGTGTTTATAATATATCGTATTTAAAATAATTAGTATCGTTAAAGTCTATATAGCTTAAGATGGCGAAGACTTAAAAAAAAATATTACCCAAGAATATATGAATCCTAACTTAGAAAGAATCCAAATGGAATGTTTTTTTACTTTCTCTTACCTATGTATATATGTAATATATATATAGAGAGAAAGTATTGGTTTCATGTCAAAAATTCGATGTCGAGATTTTGATGGATCTTCACGTTTTGAGGTCCCCTGAATCCAAAAAAGTGGTTTTCGCGACATGGTCTGTCTGTCTGTCTTTGTGTGTGTGTGTGTGTGTGTGTGTGTGTGTGTGTGTGTGTGTGTGTGTGTGTGTGTGTGTGTGTGTGTGTGTGTGTGTGTCTGTGTGTGTTCAATTTTAAGCATGAAGGAATTGAGCTATGAGGCTGAAATTTTATATTTAAGTTAAACACCCCCCGGGACCGACAAAATAAGCTTTTAATCAAAATCGGCCAAAAAGTACTAGTACTTTACTGATGTACTTTTTCAGTTTTTTTCGATTTTCTCAAAATTCGCTCTAACGATTTTGATTAAAATTCAAAAATCAATTATTTTTTAGATGCTCTTTCAAATGTATATTCTCGTTTTGCCCTCAAAATTGTTTGAAGCACACTTTACTCTTGTGCTTCATAGGAAAGATAGGAGAAATAAATGGTTGCCATGGTAACCGAATTTAAATCTTTTTCTTTTTATTAGATTAAAAATCAATTATTATTTAAACGCCCATTTTTTTTTTTTCGGAGAAAACATATCTCTCTCTCTCACAAAACTATCTTCTCTCTTTCTACGCGTTTTAAATTTTTCTACCTTATCTTCGCCAATGTTAATTTCCTATGGGGATTTGTATGTTAATTTCGATTCAAAAGGGGGTCCCCTTGGAACTTTTTAGGCATTTAAAATTTTTTTTTCCAATTCTTATGAAATTTTGTATTTATTTACGAATCTATATTGTGTATAAAATGTCCAAATATGAGATTAAAATTTTGAAAAATAACTATAGTTTATTTGAAGCAGTCAACATTTAAAATGCAAGTTTGAAACTAAGGTGCTATCGGAAACTAAATATATCTCGACACAAAAAATCTGGTGTGACCAGCACAGTGCACAACTTTCTCTTACCGAAGGGTAAGAGAAAGTTGTGTGCTGTGCGCCAGTCACACCAGATTTTTTTTTTCTTATTTCTAATCCAAATCCAGTTCTCAATCTATTGTTTTTATATTTATTTTCCCTTTTTTTTTAACGCCATCAAATTAAAATCAATTTCTTCATTAAGTGATCGCCGTTTCAAAGCGAGACGAGAGATAGAGAAATTGCATTGCAAATGGATGATTTATTTGACACGACCAAACATCCGTTTTTGCACTGTTAAATCATTTTATCGGTTGTATTTAGCCCCCCGAAGTTGGTCTTGTTGCTTACCATTTTATATATATTAAAGAAAGAGAGAGAAAAGAGCAAATCAGAAACGAGTTTGTCGGTGAAACCAGTTGTTGTTGTTGTCGCAGAAGAAAGAGAAGAAGAAGAAGAAGAGCGCTTTTTGTGCTAAGATGAAGAGACTATAGATAGACTACACAATTGGAGATCCGGTCGGCCATCGACGCCTTATACACCGACGCCTACCTTACTTTACTTTACCTAACTATTCTACTCTATATTAACATGAACAAAAATAAAAACACTTTGCAAATATCTATCTAACTTATATTAAAATGCTTGTTTAGTGAATGCTATAATTCAAAAATTCTTAATTTTAACGTTTTTTTGAAATACCATATTTATTTTAAATTGCTATGACTAAAGTCTGGATTTTAAGCAAAAAAAACCTATTGCTGAATTTTACAAGCAACCATTAGATATTTAGTTTTCTACACGAATTGCACAAAACTAACAAGTGTTTTGAGATTAGTATGCTTTTTTTCCCATTTCATGCTTATTTGAACTTATTTTAGGTATCTTATCTTATCTATACTTCTTATCTTATCTTATAATAATACTAGCTGCGGTAGGGTTGGCCGGCAACCCTACCCCGCTAGCCCTGGCGGGCGGCGTCTCGGGATATGACTAAGAGTTGTCCAGATAAATGTATTTTAATTAATTATGAGGAAGAGTTTTTATTTTTTATTTTAAATATTTGATTAATATATTTTTCAATTATTTACACCCTAAGAAAGCAACATTTTAAATTTTATTAAAATCGAATTAAAAATAAATTTTAGGGGGGGGGGGGGGTGATGCACTTTCTGAGGTCTAAAATACCATTTTTCAATTATTTACACCCTAAGAAAGCAACATTTTAAATTTTATTAAAATCGATTGAAAAATAAATTTTAGGGGGGGCCAGGGGGGTGATTGCACTTTCTGAGGTCTAAAATACCAATTTTCAATTATTTACACCCTAAGAAAGCAACATTTTAAATTTTATTAAAATCGAATGAAAAATAAAAAAAATAAAAATTTAAGGGGGGGCGCAGAGCGGAAAAATCTTTTCAAATGTCGAATTGTTAGGGGGAGGAATAGTTTTTATTTTTCATTTTAAATTTTTTGATAAATATATTTTTCGTAAAGCGAGTTAGATCCTGTTTTCCAATGCTTTGCTATGGGGTAATTGATAACCCCCAAAAAGGGGGTTCCCTACCCCTAATTCGATATAATGATAGCCTAAAACCACCCCCGGAAAATTACCCTACCCATTAAAAAAAACTCCATGAAAATCGGTCCAGTAGTTTCGGAGTCTATGCGTTACAAACAGACAGACAGACAGACAGACAGACAGACAGACAGACAGACAGGCAGACATTGTCTTTTATCTTTTAATAATATAAAAGACAATCTCTGTCTGTCTGTCTGTCTGTCTGTCTGTCTGTATAATATAAAAGACAATGTCTGCCTGTCTGTTTGTAACGCATAGACTCCGAAACTACTGGACCGATTTTCATGGAGTTTTTTTTAATGGGTAGGGAATTTTCCGGGGGTGGTTTTAGGCTATCATTATATCGAATTAGGGGTAGGAACCCCCTTTTTGGGGGTTATCAAATACCCCATAGCAAAGCATTGGAAAACAGGATCTAACTGGCTTTACGAAAAATATATTTATCAAATCTTTAAAATGAAAAATCTGGTGTGACTGGCGCACAGCACACAACTTTCTCTTACCTTCGGTAATCGAAAGTTGTGTTCTGTGCTTGTCACACCAGATTTTTTGTGTCGACATGTATTTAGTTTCCGACCATAGGGTACGATTGAATTCAAGATGTAAAATTTATAAGTATGGGAAAATATTTATATTTTGTTTCCATTCCAACCATTTCTCCTATCTTTTCTATGGAGTACAAGAGTAAAGTGGTCTTCAAAAGATTTCAATCACAAAATAAGAATATACATTTTATAGAGAATCTAAAAAATAATTGATTTTTGAATTTAAAAAAAAATCGTTGGAGCAAATTTTGAGAAAATCGAAAAAAACCGAAAAAGTGCATCAGTAAAGTACTAGTACTTTTTGGTGGATTTTGTTCAAAAGCTTCGTGTCACGTCCCATGGGGGTACCTAACTTAAATATAAAATTTCAACCTCCTAGCTCTTTTCGTTCTTGGGATATTTTGTTCACAGACAGACAGACAGACAGACCATGTCGCGAAAACCACTTTTTTGGATTCAGGGGACCTCAAAACGTGAAGATCCATCAAAATCTCGACATCGAATTTTTGACATGAAACGAATACTTTCTCTCTCTATATATATTAACATATATATAGAGGTAAGAGAAAGTAAAATAAAAACTCTTCCTCCCCCTAACAATTCGAAATTTGAAAAGATTTTTCCGCTCTGCGCCCCCCCCCCCTCTAAAATTATTATTTTTTTTATTTTTCATTCGATTTTAATAAAATTTAAAATGTTGCTTTCTTAGGGTGTAAATAATTGATAAATGGTATTTTAGACCTCAGAAAGTTCAATCCCCCCCCTGCCCCCCCTGAAATTTATTTTTCATTTGTTTTTAATAAAATTTAAAATGACGCTTTCTTAGGGTGTAAATAATTGAAAAATATATTAATCAAATATTTAAAATAAAAAATAAAAACTCTTCCTCATAATTAATTAAAATACATTTATCTGGACAACTCAGTCATATCCCGAGACGCCGCCCGCCAGGGCCTAGCGGGGTAGGGTTGCCGATAAGAGATAAGAGACAAAGGATAAGAGATAAAAGATAAAAGATAAACGATAAAAGATAAGTGATAAGAGATAAACGATAAAAGATAAGAGATAAGAGATAAACGATAAGAGATAAAAGATAAACGATAAGAGATAAGTGATAAGAGATAAACGATAAGAGATAAGAGATAATCGATAAGAGATAAGAAAAAAACGATAAGAGATAAGAGATAAACGATAAGAGATAAGAGATGAACGATAAGAGATAAACGATAAGAGATAAGAGATAAACGATAAGAGATAAAAGATAAACGATAAAAGATAAGAGATAAGATATAAACGATAAGAGATAAAAAGATAAACGATAAGAGATAAAAGATAAACGATAAGAGTTAAAAGATAAACGATAAGAGATAAAAGATAAGCGATAAAAGATAAAAGATAAACGATAAGAGATAAAGATAAACGATAAAAGATAAGAGATAAACGATAAAAGATAATGAATGAGATGAACGATAAGAGATAAGAGATAAACGATAAGAGATAAGAGATTTATCTTTTATCGTTTATCTTTTATCTCTTATCGTTTATCTTTTATCTCTTATCGTTTATCTTTTATCTATTATCGTTTATCTTTTATCTCTTATCGTTTATCTTTTATCTCTTATCGTTTATCTCTTATCTCTTATCTTTTATCGTTTATCTCTTATCGTTTATCTCTTATCTCTTATCGTTTATCTCTTATCTCTTATCGTTTATCTCTAATCTCTTATCACTTATCTCTTATCGTTTATCTTTATCTCTTATCTCTTATCGTTTGTCTCTTATCTCTTATCGTTTATCTCTTATCACTTATCTATTATCTCTTATCATTTATCTTTTATCTCTTATCGTTTATCTCTTATCTCTTATCACTTATCTCTTATCGTTTATCTTTTATCTTTTATCTCTTATCGTTTATCTTTTATCTCTTATCGTTTATCTTTTTATCTCTTAACGTTTATCTTTTATCTCTTATCGTTTATCTTTTATCTCTTAACGTTTATCTTTTATCTCTTATCGTTTATCTTTTATCTCTTATCGTTTATCTTTTATCTCTTATCGTTTATCTTTTATCTCTTATCGTTTATCTTTTATCTCTTATCGTTTATCTCTTATCTTTTATCGTTTATCTCTTATCGTTTATCTCTTATCTTTTATCGTTTATCTCTTATCACTTATCTCTTATCGTTGATCTTTTATCTTTTATCTCTTATCGTTTATCTCTTATCGTTTATCTTTTATCTCTTATCGTTTATCTTTTATCTCTTATCGTTTATCTCTTATCTCTTATCGTTCATCTCTTATCTCTTATCGTTTATCTCTTATCTCTTATCTTTTATCGTTTATCTTTTATCGTTTATCTCTTATCCCTTATCTTTTATATTTAACTTAATTATGTTATTCATTTTATTTTTAAGGAATACTGTGTTATCATTTTGTGATGTAAACTATAATAATACAAAAATACAAAATAAACATGTATAAATTTCATTTTCAAGGCATTTTTGTATAATTATAGTTTACATCACTAAATGATAACACAGTATTCCTTAAAAATAAAATGTATAACATAATTAAGTTAGATTGTATAAAGTTCAAACAAAAAAGAAAAATTTTTTTATAAAAGTAACGTTGTAACATATAAAAATTGTAATTTCAGGTCTTGAAAATGGAATTTGGAAAATTTTGAAATTGAAATTTGAAAAAACACTTGACCTGTTGGAAGAGAGATAAATACAAAATTAAAATTAATCTTGATTTTAATTAATTTTTAAAAAAACCTACCTCCATCCAAGGTTGACGAGTAAGCTGCTGCTGTCAAAAATTTATATTAATTCTCGTCTACAAAATATTTTAAAAAAATTATACCCTATATTACAAGTTTTTTTTTGCTTTTTAATTCAATAGATTTATTTTAAACTTATCCATATTGAATAAGAATTTCTTCCCCCCCCCCCCTTCTCTTTGCATGCAGCCCGAGGATGCATCGCGTGAGAAGAAGATCAACGGGGAGCAACAAGCTCTCTGGAGCCCCAGCAACAATTTGCTAATCGGGGCTAATTTCTTTACGGGGTATATAAATAGACACCCAGAGGTAAGAAAAGAAGGAGTAAGCAGCTCGGCGCAAAGAGGACCATAAAATCCGTTTTATTGGCAAACACAGGGGAACTTCTTCTTTACCAAAAGAATATACCTATATAAAGAATTTCTTTAAAGGACGTTATAAAATAAAAAGGCTTATAAAAAAAAAAGAAAAAAAAAGTTAACATGAATATTATCTTGAATATATTATCATTTGCAAAAGAATTTCGGTCGAACCGGTATTAATTTAAAACGTAGCCTCCAGTGAATTGGAAAGAAAAGGTTTATTTATTTAGTTCATTTGTCTTAAATAAACAAAAATAGTGCTACCTTAGGGGATTTTGTTTTTTTTTTTGTTTAATTTTTGCCATTAGTGCGGAGCCTCAAATATAAATAGAGAAAGATTAATTGATTTGACGAGAAAACTCACTGTGACCAGGACATTTTGTGTAACCTCCTTTTTACTGTTATAATAAATAGGCCTACTGTACAGTGAGGGACAAGTCCCACCCTGAGGCTCACCTGACTTTAGAGCCCTGCGCCTAGGCAACCATTTACTGAGGTCTGTCTATTGAGTTGCCTTAAAATGGATATTCCCCCTGCAATTGTATAAACTTTATATTTTAATTTGGAAAGCAGTGAATTGATCTGATTATAAAAATGTGGGTTATAAAAAAGTGAAAAATAACAAAATATTTCAGATAGTAGCAGTTAGAAATATTTTATGGGGAATATGTTCGAAAAAGGGGTTGTTTTTTGGGAATGTCCATTTTAAGGCAACTCAATAGACAGACCTCCGTAAATGGTTGCCTACGCGTAAGGCCTAAGGGCAGGTAGACCTCTGGGTGGGACTTAATATTGTCCCTCTCTGTACTTTGACAATTTAGAATTTACCTTCTCTTCCACATAACACCCCCTCCCCTCCAGAAATGATTTCATTTATTATTTTCGATCAGCTAGCTATCTTTCGGCCTCATATTTCTAAATTTATTCCCACTTATTTTATTTCCTTAGACCCTTCTTCCTTTTTTATTGGTGATGATTAAAGACCGGACAAAAAACCACAAAAATATGGAAAAAAATCATTTAAGACTTTAAACGATACTCGTTATTTGTAAAGATATCTATTGGGGGTCCAGGCATTCTTATTTAAGCCATTTGGTATCCAAATGCCTTAAATAAAATCATCGGACTGCCTGGGGTCCGAACCCGCGACTTTTGGTATACGAGGTTAGCACGCTAACCCCCTACATCAAGCCCCGAGGACATCTGTAACATTTAATATTAATAGAATGCAAAAAAAATTTTATTTATATATTTCATTTTACTTTCTCTTACCTATGTATATATGTAATATATATATAGAGAGAAAGTATTGGATTCATGTCAAAAATTCGATGTCGAGATTTTGATGGATCTTCACGTTTTGAGGTCCCCTGAATCCAAAAAAGTGGTTTTCGCGACATGGTCTGTCTGTGTGTGGGTGTGTGGGTGTGTGTGTGGGTGTGTGTGTGTGTGTGTCTGTGTTCAATTTTAAGCATGAAGGAATTGAGCTATGAGGCTGAAATTTTATATTTAAGTTAAACATCCTCCTGGACCGGAAAAATAAGCTTTTAATCAAAATCGGCCAAAGAGTACTAGTACTTTACTGATGTACTTTTTCAGTTTTTTTCGATTTTCTCAAAATTTGCTCCAACGATTTTTTTTTAAATTCAAAAATCAATCATTTTTTAGATGCTCTTTAAAATGTATATTCTCATTTTGCGATTGAAATCTTCTGAAGACCACTTTACTCTTGTATTTCATAGGGAAGGATAGGAGAAATGGTTGCCATGGTAACAAAATATAAATATTTTCCCATACTTATAAATTTTACATCTGAATTCATATGTTCCCTACTGTCGGGAACTAAATATATGTCGACACAAAAAATCTGGTGTGACAAGCACAGAACACAACTTTCGATTACCGAAGGTAAGAGAAAGTTGTGTGCTGTGCGCCAGTCACACCAGATTTTTTATTTTTTTAATGTTACAAACTTACAAAAAAATATTAATGGACATATTTACACGTATACATATTTACCTCTTGAAAAAATCTGTAATAACACTTTGAGGAGGCAGAGGTATTTGAGGTTCCCTGAATCAATGGTTTTCGCGACATGGTCTGTCTGTCTGTCTGTCTGGGTTCAATTTAAATCATGAAGGAATCGAGCTACGAGGTTGAAATTTTTATTTAACAATAAGAGGATAAAGGAGCAAGCAGCCAGGTAGTTAGTCTCCACGAAATGAAACTCTCTATTGAGGAAACAGTTTCGGTTTTAATGAAATATAACCATCATCAGTCCATTTTGAGCTGAAAGCATTGTATGTATGTGTGATTCTATAGAAAGCCGTCTGATAGTGGCAGATTTTTAGACTATAATTCAAACACCCCTTTTCTATATAAAATGAACACCCTTAATTATTTTTTAAGGCGGATATATACGCTGGGTGATAATGAATTTGTGCAAAAAAATCTGATAGATTTCAGGAGCATGGCAATCTCCAACTCGTATCCTGCACATTGCATTAACTATGCAATCGAGCGGTACAAACGAAAATATAATTCTGTTAGTGCAAATTTAACACCTACACCGGTTGATCCATCAACCGGTCAAGATAAACAATTGTATTTTTCGTTATGCCATGTTCCTGGGCTCTCAGAAAATATACAAAGAACACTAAAACAGTTTGGAGCACAGACTGCCCTAAAATCACAGACGAGCTTATCTTACTTATTTAACAACAAGGACAAATTTCCCTTCGATAACAAATTTGATGTCGTTTATTTCATCAAATGTTTAGACTGTCCATCACCAACTAGAGGATATGTAGGTCAAACGGGGTGTCATATTAATCAAAGAATGGCGGGTCATAGGAGTAATATTAAGTGTAAAAAAACTTGCACGGCGCTCTGCTCACATTCCTTAGAAAATAATCACAATTTCGACATAGACAATCCAAAAATTCTCCTGCAGATGAATAACACAACGAAACGTTTATTTGCGGAGAAATGCTTCATCAAAGCACTGGGGGACCGGGCAATAAATTTCCAGACTGATTGTGTGGGGCTTAGTAATTTTTATATTTCATTTCTTGATGGCCTGGGAGCCAAGTTGTGTGTGTGAATTAAATAAGTATATAATCTGCTCCATCACCATCTCGAAAATCCTTTTATTTATTTTATTGAATATAATTATAGTTGGTGGCAATGTTGTCTTTCAGATAGATTTTGATTAAAATAAAATTGTAAACAATTTTAATAATTTTATATTTTTTTATATAAAAAATTCGAATATCAAATTTGTGTCAACTCATTGCCATTGACTTTTGCTCGGAGGGATTTGCTTGGGTTAGGTTGGATTATCGCCTTTCAATAAACAAACATGAGTTCGGTATACCATCATCACCTCTGACCCTATAAGAGGTCATTGTACAAAATATTTACTATAATATCAAATGTAATAAATAAAATCTCTCATTAACAAAAACAATTTTGTATCTCAAACTTGGCGCTTCGTATAAGCTGATTGCATTGCCTTGTATTTTATACAAATAATTTATGTATAATACACATCTACTGACAACTCCGCAATATGACTCAATGCTTTGTCATTTGAGCTCACACTGTATGTATCAGTTATATATTGTTTGTAAATATTCAAATAATCTTTTGTTATTTTGATTTTTCTAACTCAACAATGCTTTCAGCTCAAAATGGACTGATGATGGTTATATTTCATTAAAACCGAAACTGTTTCCTCAATAGAGAGTTTCATTTCGTGGAGACTAACTACCTGGCTGCTTGCTCCTTTATCCTCTTATTGTCAAATATAACAGCCACTTCATCTCTTCAATTTTTTATTTAAGTTAGCCACCCCCCTAGGGCTTGAAAATAAGCTTTTAATCAAAATCGACCAAAGAGTACTAGTACTTTCCTGATGTATTTTTTCAGTTTTTTTCTCAAAATTCGCTCCAAATTTTTTTGATTAAAATTCAAAAATCAATTATTTTTTAGATGCTCTTTAAAATGTGTATTCGCCCTCGGGGCTTGGCGTAGAGGTTAGCGTGCTAACCTCGTATACCAAACGTCGCGAGTTCGGACCCCAGGCAGTCCGATGAATTTATTTAAGTCACTTGGATACCAAATGGCTTAAATAAGAATGCCTGGACCCCAAATAAATATATATTATATAAATACGAGTATCGTTTAAAAGTCTTAAATGGCCCAAGTTGCCGAAAAGACTGTGTGTATGCAAGGGGGGGGGGGGGGGGGGTGTGTGTGTGAATGAGAAAAAAGTGTGAGTGTTAAAAAACAAAAAAAAAAAAAAAAATGTGTATTCTCTTTTTGCCATTGAAATCTTCTGAAGACCACTTTACTCTTGTACTTCATAGGAAAAATGGGAGAAATGGTTGCCATGGTACCAATAAAATATAAAATGTTTATAAATTTTTCCTTTTGAATTTTAATATATCGGCGGAAACTTAATATATCACGATACAAAAAAATCTGGTGTGATAAGCACAGAACACAACCTTCGATTACCAAAGGTAAAAGAAAGTTGTGTGCTGCTGTTGTTAGCAAGACTCGATTGTAAATAGATTTATAACGACCATTCTGCAAGAGCAATCACTTTTTAAATTCGAATATTTAAAACTGTTTCCAACACAATCTTTGAAAATTTTTATTCAGAAATATGCATAAATTTTGTATACCTTTATTTCTGTGAATTTTAATCAATCACTAATTAATTTTAACAGGTAAATGGACTTTTTTTTGTCTTTAAATAATTGCAATTACTCTTAAGGGGCATGTGATGGAGTGTGTCTGTTCCAATGCGTGTAGGAGGTCTGTGAAATGTCAACATGCATGTTCATGTCCCGTTCTCTCCAAGAGGCATTGTTAACAAGGTGATGACGTCACTCGCCGCTCTCTCCATCGTTTATCTCTCTGGCTCTGGTGAGTCACATCATCGAAAACAGACTAGGGGATTTTTTTTTTCACCTTTGTCTCTTTCACTTCTTTTATTTATTAGATTGTTTTGTTTTTTAGAGCTTCAAATAAATCAATTATTGATAATGTCTGATCTATCTCCTTCGCATCTTGCTAAAAGAAAATCAACCATATGGGCGACTATTAGGGACTTTATAATTATTGTACGTTATTTCGGGTAATTTTCGCACAGGGGACCACATCTTGTGGGTACGTGGATGGCGAACACGAGCTGCCCGAGGTGGGAAAGTGGTTTTCGCCACCTGGTCTGTCTGTCTGTGTGTTCAATTTTAAGCATGAAGGAATTGGATCTAGCCGGTTGAAATTTTCTATTTAAGTTAGATACCAATCTAGGATGTGAAAATAAGCTTTTGATCAAAATCGGCCAAAAAGTACTAATATTTTACTGATGTTCTTTTTCAGTTTTTTTTTTTCGATTTTCTCAAAATTCGCTCCAAAGATTTTGATTAAATTGCAAAAAGCAATTAAATAATTGCTTTTTAGATAGTCTTTATAATGTATATTCTTATTTTGCCATTGAAATCTTTTGAAGACCACTTTACTCTTGTAGGCCCCTACTTCTTTTTTTTTCTTTTTTTTAAAACACTTTTTCCCATTCACACAGTCTTTTCGGCAACTCAGGCCATATAAGACTTTTACGATATCTGTTATTATGAAAATATATGTATTTGGGTCCAGGCATTCTTTTTTAAGCCATTTGGTATCAAAATGACAAATAAATTCATCGGACTGCCTGGGATCCGAACCCTCGTCCCTTGGTATACAAGGCAGGCGGGCTACCAACTACGCCAAGTCCGAAGGCTACTCTTGTACTTCATAGGAAGGATAGGAGAAATGGTTGCCATGGTAACAAAATATAAATATTTTCCCATGTTTTTAAATTAAACATCTCGAATTCAAATGTACAGTACTGTCGGAATCTAAATATATGTCGACTTAAAAAATCTTGTGTGACAGAACACAACTTTCTCTTACCTTCAGTAAAAGAAAGTTGTGTGCTGGGCGACCATTTTATGGTTGTTGGTCACCTATGCAGGCCAAATAATTTCCTTGCCAAGTCCATTTTAAGCTAAAAAAAAAAAGTAATATATGATATTTTAAAGATATTTTAAAGATGTTGATAAGTAGAAGTGGCTGTTCAACGATTAGAATGATAGACAGGAAGAGAGGATGTCAGCCAAAAGAAGAGCCTCTATCGAATAAAAATCCTCTTGTTAGAAGACGTTTCGGGTTTAATTATATAAATAATAAATAAAGAGATTTTTATTCGATAGAGGCTCTCCTTTTTAGCTGATATCCCTCTCTATCCTCTATTCTAATGATACTTTATTTTGACACTACCTTTAATCACCAATGTACTCTAATTGCAAAAAAAAGGTGGCAACTTTAAATTCAACGATTCGACCACTCATTTTGTTCCCTTCTTCAGATAAAATCACAAAGTTTCTTTTATCAAGCCATAAACATACTGAATTTGCTTAAATAAAAGTGGCTTTTTTTATACAAATAAAAAAAATCCTCTTAATCTATTACAAATGTTCCAATATAGATGATTAAGTCAAAATTTAATAATAAAAAATGTCATTTCATTCATATTAAAGAGACATTTATATTATTTATAAGGAGAGAGCAAACAGTTTGAATTAGCCACTCCATATATGTATGTGAGTGAGTGAGGAGACAAAAAAAAAGAGATTATAAATTAAATAGAGAAGAGTCGGTGGTATTTGAAGATTACTCCTCCTCTGTGGGGGGGGGGGGAATAAATGACTTATTGTTCCATTTCGATGGATCAGTAATCTGAATGTCAAAGGAGTATGCTAACAATTTCTTTTTCTTGCTACGTATTTAATACTTACTCATCGTCAAATTAATAAATCATTTACAATTAAATTATATACCCAGATATTAATTAGCTAAGAGGAACGTGAAAAATGTCAACAATCTTTTTTTTAATAGGCCTAGAACCAAATTTTGCCAACTGGGAAGAAAATTTTCCTTGGTAATCAAAACGGGATTTAAAAAAATCTGGTGAGACTGGTCGCACAGCACACAACTTTCTCTTACCTTCGGTAATCGAAAGTTGTGTTCTGTGCTTGTCACACCAGATTTTTTGTGTCGAACATATATTTAGTTCCCGACAGTACGGTATATTATGAATTCAAGATGTAAAATTTATAAGTATGGGAAAATATTTATATTTTGTTACCATGGCAACCATTTCTCCTATCTTCCCTATGAAGTACAAGAGTAAAGTGGTGCTTCAGACAGATTTCAATCGCAAAATGGGAATATACATTTTAAAGAGCATCTAAAAAATAATTGATTTTTGAATTTTAAAAAAAATCGTTGGAGCGAATTTTGAGAAAATCGAAAAAAACTGAAAAAGTACATCAGTAAAGTCACTAGTACTCTTTGGCCGATTTTGATTAAAAGCTTATTGTGCCGGTCCCAGGGGGTGTTTAACTTAAATATAAAATTTCAACCTCCTAGCTCAATTCCTTCATGCTTAAAATTGAACACACACACACACACACACACACACACACACACACACACACACACACACACACACAGAGACAGACCATGTCGCGAAAACCACTTTTTTTGGATTGAGGGGACCTCAAAACGTGAAGATCCATCAAAATCTCGACATCGAATTTTTGACATGAATCCAATACTTTCTCTATATATATATATATTACATATATACATAGGTAAGAGAAAGTAAAAAATTTTAAATTCCCTATTTAATTTATCATTATTATCAATGAACAATTAAAATAAATAAATTAACCCCCCTCGGGCTTGAAGTAGTAGGTAGCGTGCCTACCTCCTATCCCACACGTCTCGGGTTCGGACGCCAGGCAGTCCGATGATTTTATTTAAGCAATTTGGATACCAAATGGCTTAAATAGAAATGCCTCGACCCACCATATATATTATAAATAAGTATGAGTGTGAGTGTGAATGGAAAAAAGGGAATTTTAAAAAAAAAAATTAATTAACATAGGCCTATCTAATATGAAATAGATTTTGTTAGGGAATTGGGGATTTAACAAATCTGGGGAGACTGGCGCACAGCACACAACTTTCTCTTACCTTCGGTAATCGAAAGTTATGTTCTGTGCTTGTCACACCAGATTTTTGTGTCAACATATATTTAGTTTCCGCCGATATATTAGTAGGCCAGTCAATAAAGACAAAAAAAGGCCTTAAATCGCAAAACGTAACGTATTCCTGCATTTTTGGTATGTTATTTAGACCCCTTGGGGGAGTGCGAAACCACATTTTGCAATCAAAAAAAAGTTGTGCTTCCCGCGTAGTACGAGAAAAACTGCGTAATTTTCGCACTTTTTTCAGTTTTTGCAGTTTTATTCAAAAGCTATGGGCTTTTTGACATTAGTTGCTTACAACATTTTTAAAGTATATTAAATTTGAAACAATTCAAGCCAATTTACAGCTGCGTATCTCTAATAGTTTTTGAGATATGATGATTGAAAAATGTACAAGATTTTCACAAATATTACAATTTTCAGTTTTGCTTATGTTTAAAGCCGAATATCGGCTTAACCGCTCAAGTTTAGAGAAAAGTTGTGATAAATTGAGTTTTAGCACATTTAATTACCTTTCATTTAAGCGCAGTACGGGGTCAGTAACCCTTGTAGTTTTCTTGTAATCGTAAAAAAACAAAAATTGCAGTAATAGTCCAGTCAAATTTCACATTAAATTCGCAAACGCGAAGTAACGCTGCATTTTTGGCATGTTATTTGGACCCCTTAGGAGAGTGTGAAACCACATTTTGCAATCAAAAAAAAGCTGTACTACCTGCGTAATACGAGAAAAACTTCAAAATTTTCGAACATTTTTCAGTTTTTGCAGTTTAATTCAAAAACTATGGGCTTTTGACATTAGTTGTTATTATCATTTTTAAAGTGCATTAAATTTCAAACAATTAAAGCCAAATCACAGCTTTGTAAGTTTAATAGTTTTTGAGATATGATGCAATTTCATGTAGGGATATTTAAAACTTGTATTATTGGAATTTTTGTTTTTTAAGTTTACAAGAGAACTATAAGAGCTAATGGCCCCGTTTTGCGCTTAAATGAAAGGTAATTAAATGTACTGAAACTCAATTTCTCACAACTTTTCTCTAAGCATGAGGTTATGCCGATATTCGGCTTATAACACAACAGAAATGTTACAATTTTCAATTTTATTTCAATTATTAATATGAATAATACAATTTTTTTTTAGAAAAATATAAACCCCCTTTCTTTGCGCGCGGGGTCACCCCCCTATCTCCCCCCCTTGTTGTGGCACTGGTGCCATGGTGCCCAGTGGCTCGAGGTCCGAGTTCAGATCTCGAGCGCACCTAATTTTTCCCGAGTTTTTAAGGACTACCATTTTGTCATTTTTTTGGATTAGAGAGAGCTATCATTACGTACTTAAATAAATATATGTAAATTTAAAATGTAATAGTTTTTTTTTTCTTCATTTCTAAAGGGGGAAGAAAACAAGCTGCGCTTGTTGCCATTTTCGCTCTTGTCTTTTTCCCTTTTTTTATGGCTTTGTTAATGGTTTTGTTTTGAAAGCTGAAGCAAGCACTGAACGAGAGAGAGAGAGGAGAGCAAGAACTGAATGAGACACTTGTTGTTGTCAGTCCATTCCATCCATGTTGCACCGAGAAAGAGAGAGAGAGAGAGAGTTTTGCTATTTTTGTCTCTCGACGGCCGCATTTTTCCGGTTGCCGGTTTTCTTTCGGTTTTTGTAACCGACGCCTCGGAATGTCGCTATTCGCCACTTGTTGATCTCTTCTCTCTCTCTCTCTCTGCTTAGGGGCTAATTAAACATAAATCGCTCGTTCGTTTGGTTTTTCTCTCCTCTTTTCTTTCTATATATGGCATCTCAAGATATTGTCATTATGAACAATACCGAACAATTAGCACTCGCTGCCTCTATTAATCGCTCTCATGCTGCAATACAATATCTGAGAACTTTAAATTTACTTTGTCAGACAATAAAATCACTGTATAAATGAGAAATATGATATTCATGATGATTATTAAAAAGATCTTTGAGTCTAGATATCCTCTCAAGTCAAAAAATAAATTTATATTCTGTATATACATTTTTTTAGGGGACTAGTACTTTACTGATGTACTTTTTCATTTTTTTTTTCGATTTTCTCAAAATTTGCCTTTCAAAACGATTTTTTTTTAAATTCAAAAATCAATTATTTTTTAGATACTCTTTAAAATGTATATTCTCATTTTGCCCTTGAAATCTTTTGAAGCACACTTTACTCTTGTACTTCATAGGGGGAGAAATGGTTACCATGGTAACATAATATAAATATTTTCCTATACTTATAAATTGCATATCTTGAATTATAATATAGTCCTCGGGCTTGGTGTTGTTGCTAGCGCCCCTGCCTTATATACCAAAGGTCGTGGGTTCGGATGCCAGGCAGTCCGATGATTTCATTAAGCCATTTGGAAAAGACTGTGTGCAGGTGTGTGAGTGTTGAAAAAAAATTCTAATATTACTTGGCAAACTAAATATATGTCGACACAAAAAAATCTGGTGTGTCAAGCACAGAACAGTTGTGTGCTGTGCGACCATCACACCAGATTTTTTCAATCATTTCATTTCTATGTAGGCTAGTGGTGGATGACATCCAATCCAAGAGATTGCAACTCCAAACCCTAGATTAAATTATTTTTTATAAGATCTAAATAAAATTCAAAATATACCAAATTAGTGAAAACCGACTAGCTGCGTTGCCCGCTCTCGGTTGGCTTCTCACATTGATATTTCTAATAGAATCTTCACATAGAATACCTAACAAGGGCCCGCGTGTGGCGGCTTTTTTTATCAAGGCCTCAACATTCACTTCACTTTTTAAATACCTTCTTGTATAAATATACAACAATATGATTTAGAAAAATTTATTTGTTCAGGACATAAAGCCAACAATAGAACAAGAGGTGAGACCTCCATTTCTGTGTTACGCCCTCCCAATTTTTTTTTTTTTTTTGTGTATTTAGCACTTTATCGAATTAAATGTTTTAATATCCCTTTGACTTAAAGTATACTAAGTAGAGAGCGGATTTTTAGTCTCTTAATTATAAAACAAATCTGTTATAACTAATTGCTTAGAAGTGAGCTTGTAGTTCAGAGTTTTTTGCCCTTCGTTTGAGTAAGGACAAGCGAATACAAGTTACTAGAAATAAGACTTATTACTTTTTATATATTTTTTGCTCTATACATCAAATTTTAATTTATAATATATTTTATACATTTTACCTAGAAATAAATAGAAATGTTCTTTCCAAATTCTTTTGATAAGAGAATGAGAAACTAACAAGTTGTTCTCTTTTACAGATTCGTGTATGTGTGTGCCTCGCCAGTGCAATTGGACTTTGAAGCTGGGAAGCTGAGCGCAACGACTGCATGGAGCTTCGAGTGACCTTCAATGCCCCGATAGGTAAATATTTCATACTCTCGTGGTGGTAACATGCAACCCATCCACTCATACACACACACACACACTCGCACACAACATAAATATAAATTCATAAATCTAATAATAGAATATAAATTAATTATCTCTTTCTAATGAACATTTTTTTCTTTTTTTTACAGAACTCCGAGATGGTATCCAAGGAGGGATGCACCATGCCAACGAGAGGGATTTTATTTTTGAACTTGCAGCTACTCCTCATGAAACTAATAGTGGAGAGATCAACGAGAATATTCTTCAATTTATGCCTCTGTTGGAGATTCGTTGTTGTTATTAGCTCAAATGCCTCTCTAATCTTTAGCCAGTTCGTTTTTTTAGGATCCCTTGATTGTATTTAGGATCCAATAGAGAGGTAAAATGAATTATTATCTCGTTGATTTGTTCCATGAACGATTCATAAGGAGATGCGGTTAGATCTTATTGAAAGATTGAGGACCAGGTTCTCAAGTGTTCTTGTGTTTGCTAAAAGACGTATTTTTATGACACAAAGGGAGTCTGATATGATTTGTATCTTTGAGGTTGGGTTTGAGGTGGCTCTATGGGCAAACGAGACTCAGGGAGGGATGTCGTTTTTCCAGGGATAGCCTGGAAATAAGGCCAGGGACAGGCCCGAGGGCCCCGCCGATCTGATGGTGGGGACAGGGTATATACACTTACACTCCGTTCGTATTTCTAATTAGGCTAGGTAGGATCTCTTTGAGAAAGCCCCCTGGTCTCTCGTTTAGTCGTAATCCAAAAAATCACGTTCATTCTCACTGATATGATTTCTTCAGCAACCGACTTACCGTTTTTCGAATTATAAATCACAATTCTTTTTTGAAATTTCGCATATTCTTTTTAATGCAAATAATACAAAAATTGTTCGTGAAGCACATTATTTTTGCTTGAATTATTTCCGAATTTTGTTTTTGTTTTATTTTAAAGAAAAAGGCCTCAAGATTAATTAATTAAGCGAAATTTTTAATAAGTAAGTAAATTTCATATACAATAGTTATTAAAATAAAATAAGCTAAACTAATTCAAATTTTATATTTTTCAGATCCTTTGTATTTCCTTGACGTTCTTGTTTTCATTTTGGTTAAAACATTAAGTTATTTAATGATACAAATGAAGGAAACATCTTGGCTAAAGAGTGTATCATTATCATTTATTGGTATCTCCTCATCGAATTTTATTGTTTTGGTGCTTTTAATATACACAGTAAGTAAATATTTGGGGTTTGTAGAAATCTTCAGACACCTTTTTTTCTAATTATGAATTACAATAATAAAAAGAATTGTTCGTCAATTGCTTGAATTCTGTTTTTGTATCTGGTGTGATAGCACAGTACACAACTTTCGAAGCTAACTTGTAAGAGAAAGTTATATGCTGTGCGGCCAGTCACACCAGATATTTTATTATTTCTTTTAAAATTGATTTGATGATTTTTTTCTGATGAGGAGCTCAAATTCTTTATGCGGCGAAAATCAATAGAATAGAAAATAATTTTTTAAATATGTATATATGGCTAATATTAAAAGAACTCTTTCTTTTGCCTGCAAACATTTTTTTTTTTTTTTTGGAATTTGTTAAGACTATCATCACAGGTTGTTAATCGGTGTTCTTTTTGGGTACAATGATGACGTTACAGAAAAATTGTTTGTTTTAGAATTGATTTTTTTTTTTTTTTATTGTTAATCTCATTAATTAAAGATACAAAAATCTGGTGTGACTGGCGCATAGCACACAACTTTCTCTTAACCTTCAAAAAAAAATCCTCAGTTTCATATTCTGTCTTTTGGATCTTATTTTGTTAAAATTTTATACTTTAAACTAAATATGTATTTGTGTATTTATATTCCCTCCAACCCTTCTGACTTTGGCCTATAAAACTGTTCGAATAATCTCATTTTGTAATGGTTTAAATCAGTGATTCCCAACCTGGGGCCGATCGCCCCCAAGTGGGCGATTTGGGATATCAAGGGGGCGATAAATAAGCGGGGGGGGGGGGGCGATGAGTATTCAAAGTTAGTTTACTAAAATTTAAAAGAACAAATCAAAAAGGAAAATCTCCTATTTACAGGATGGTCAGGATAGAAGAGGAAAAAATATAGTCTGAAGATAATTCTAATCTAGATTTGGAAACGTCATTTTTGTTTTCATTAAATAAAGATTTACCGAAAAAAGATCCATTTTTACTTTCTCTTACCTATGTATATATGTAATATATATATAGAGAGAAAGTATTGGTTTCATGTCAAAAATTCGATGTCGAGATTTTGATGGATCTTCACGTTTTGAGGTCCCCTGAATCCAAAAAAGTGGTTTTCGCGACATGGTCTGTCTGTGGGTGGGTGGGTGGGTGGGTGGGTGGGTGGGTGGGTGTGTGTGTCTGTGTTCACTTTTAAGCATGAAGGAATTGAGCTATGAGGCTGAAATTTTATATTTAAGTTAAACACCCCCGGGACCGGAAAAATAAGCTTTTAATCAAAATCGGCCAAAGAGTACTAGTACTTTACTGATGTACTTTTTCAGTTTTTTTCGATTTTCTCAAAATTCGCTCTAACGATTTTGATTAAAATTCAAAAATCAATTATTTTTTAGATGCTCTTTCAAATGTATATTCTCGTTTTGGCCTCAAAATTGTTTGAAGACCACTTTACTCTTGCACTCCATAGAAAAGATAGGAGAAATGGTTGCCATGGTAACAAAATATAAATATTTTCCCATACTTATAAATTTTACATCTGAATTCAAATATTCCCTACTGCCGGGAACTAAATACATGTCGACACAAAAAATCTGGTGTGACAAGCACAGTACACAACTTTCGATTACCGAAGGTAAGAGAAAGTTGTGTGCTGTGCGACAGTCACACCAGATTTTTTGTTATTTTCTTCATAAAAATAAAATTATTATTAGATTTTTAAAAGGTTAAGCCAGGGAAGAAAACAGACAACAATTTAATCAATCTTTATCTAATTTTTAATTTCGACAACCGACGTTTCGGACACAAATCGCGTCATTCCTCAGGACAATCGGTAGTGAGTATCCCATCCGTATTTTACTAACTATTCGATTACAGACGTTTCGGACGCAAATCGCATCCTCCCTCAGGAAATCGGTAGATAGTATCCCATCTGTATTTTACCTACTACCTATTGTCCTGAGGAAGGACGCAATTGCGTCCGAAACGTCGGTCGAAATTAAAAATTAGATAAAGATTGATTAAATTTTTGTCTGATTTCTTTCCTGGCTTCCATTTGAAAATTTCAACGTTTCAGTCACTATATCTGTAGCTTTTGTATTTTTTCCCTTCGAAAAGAGAACGTCATCTAAGGAAGTTGATTGATTCACTTTGAAATTAAGTACTTTTTTGTTACAAATTTTAAATCATGCAATGAAAATGAAAGGGAGGGGGGGGGGCGATAGGTGAAAGACAACCTCCGGAATTGGCGATGGGCCAAAAAAGATTTGGAACCACTGGTTTAAATTCTAATGACCATTTGAACCAAATCTTAAGCTCGTCCTGACCCTTCCATAACCTAAAAAGCGAAATATGGCATTTTACATATTCAACTACAATATTTATATATAGAATATATATATTTTTTAAAATAAATACATGGTATATCTTATTGTTATTGTGGCACAAATAGGGGGTCTTAAGACGCGATTTCCTGATTTCAAATTCAATTGTAAGCTGTATCCAAATGTAAAAATGATCTAGGGATCCACACGCCTGCAGCAGGTCTGCATAGTGAACCTTAGAGACACACAGGGATATACACGCCCACACCAGGGACACACAGGGATACACACGCCCTCACCAGGGACACACATTTTTCTTCTGGTCACTGTTCGATCTACTGTGTGTGTCCCTGGTGTGGACGTGTATGTTCCTGTGTGTCCCTAGAGGTTCACTATGCAGACCTGCTGCGGGCGTGTGGATCCCTAGATCATTTTTCATCATTTTTCCTCGGGTAAGACGAGCTTAAGATCTAAGATATGTTGGTGCCAACGGACATAAATGGCCTAAAATGCCAAAAAGAATTTAAGATGTGTTTATTTAAATTGATAGCCCATTTATTAAATCACTACTCCAGGGTCTTCGGAGAATTTATTTATTTTGTTTACTAAACACTTAACAAAAATTGTTTCGTTATCTGAAGAGTAATCAATCCTTAAAAGTGCGTTTTAAAATATTCAATTATAAGATTGATTAAACAATTACAAGTGAACACAAAAGAGTAAACCTATAAACAACTGGATATTTATTAGGCAAGTATTTCCATCATCTCTTGCCATATATTGCCACCATACATTAAATAACGGCGATTTTTTTTTATTTTACCTTTCCAAAAAAAGAAGAGAAAAATTTTTTCTTTGTTTAAATAAAGAATAAATTTTTTTTTAAATCTTTTTTTAATAGAATTTCTAATCCGGGAGTTAAAAAATTCATTAAGTCAATGTTTAATTTTTGTTTATTATATATCTATAGAATACAAATCAAAAAATAATCACGTTATCTTTTTTTTTATTTTATTTTTTTAGCCTTAAAAATAAAGTGATTATCAAGTGAATATCGAAAACGGAATTTTAATTTTTTTTTTTTTACGGTTCAAGTTCTTCATAAGGTAAAAATTGTGTTGAAATAAATACTCGACCCATATTGAAGGGGAAATGAATCAGCGAGATTTTATGCTCAAGTGAGCGTGCCATTAATAATAACAAAATGTTATAATAATATTATACCTTGTTGTTATTATTTGTACAATTAAACGTTTTTTTTTTTTTTTTAAGGAAAAAATCTGGTGTGACTGGTCGCACATATGGTCTTCGACATATATTTAGTTTCGGGCAGTTCGGTACATTTTAATTCTAGATGTAAAAACACATTTATTAAAGTGGAACTTTTATTTGATGGCCTCAAATTTTTTCGCTCTTCTATCAGTATGTCGCGTTCCAATCGGTGACGTCAAAGGACGTGACACTACAAGCCATGACGTCAAAAAATAGGAAAGTTGAAATTTAATATATATGACGAATTATAAAAAAATAATTGTAAGATTTAATTATTCAATTTTTAAATTGATAAAATATAATTTTTAAAATAATTTAAAATGATTCAAATCTTCAATTGCTAAATGAATATTGTTCTCAGTTTTTAACATGCGTCTATTGATTTCCCATTTTCCAATTATTAAGTTAAGATTAAAAAGGCAATTTTAATACCCTTTATTGAATAATTTTCTGAAAATTTTCAGTTAAATACCTACGATCCCAGAAAAAGTTTCACTTGCATCGTGATTTCATAAAACTACACAATGATTTTTTATTTTAAAGTTCCAACTTTATTTTCCGTTAATGAATAAAACAGTTTTTAACATCGTTCTTTATTTTATTTATTTTTTTAATACATATAATGATAAAAGATGTCATCATCATCATCATCAACATGTCTTTTGATTTTAATTAATTTTTTTCTTTTTTTTTTTTTATTAAAAATTTTTTTTATTTTCAAGTAAAGTTGTTAATTTACTCTTGTGAGTGAGTCTTGGTTGGTCATTATCAGAAACTCTTGAAAGTTTTGCACTTGGATTTTGAAGTAAGGAAAGGCTTTTTCGCTCTCTCTCTCTCTCTCTCTCTTTTGCCGCTTTATAAAACGATTATAGAACTCTTGAAACGCTCTTCAAACACATCAGGAGAAGGAGGAGGTGGAGAATCATTTTAAAACGTCCTCTCAACGGCTAATGTATGAATAATTTAGTCCTTCGAGCCCGCCAAGGAGGCTGACTTCTCTCTCTCTCTCTCTCTCTCTCTCGTTTAACAAGCGAATTAAAAACAGCTTAAGTTGCTTGGAAAAGCAGCAAAAGCAACAACTCGAGTTTGCCAACAAACAACAACCATAAGAGAAAAGAAGGATGACCGACCCGACGACAGACAGACAGACAACCTACTATAATCTAATCCAAGTCTATACACTTGTGCTATTTATTTATTGGTCTAACTTCAATGAGAATTTCTAATTTTGGGCATCAAAAATTTCTTCAAATTAATCATCAATTAAATTGTCTAAATGGCTTCAAATGCTAAAAAATAAATTATTGATAGATCAACTCTTGGCTCTAGTTGAAATATGAATACAGGCAGGGTGTTTATTAAAGATACGGCAAAATTCAATTCTTTATTTTAAAAAGTTTTTGGAAAGTGATTTTGTTTCGAAAATACAGGGGGAAGAAAATTGTTATCAATTTTTGATTTATTTAAAATGATTAATGTAGTCAAATAGAAGAATTTCGATGGCTGAGTGGCAATATATAAGGATCAGGAAGATGTATGGCAGCCAGCAAGTGATAAAAAGCCTCCAATGCTGTCGTTTCGGGCCCATTTGCCATAAATTAAAAATATAGCCCATGCGCCTACGGCAATTCTCATATACATCTAATGGTATATGCAAATATAAGTATTTATATTTGTATGAACCAAAATTTCTTCTATTTAAGCAACAATAACAGTTTATCGTCCTGAAGATGGGATCGACGTGATCCCGAAACGTCGACGATAATCAAATAGATTTTTTATCACTTGCTGGCTGCCATACATCTTCCTGATCCTTATATTAATGTAGTCGTCATTTTCAACAGTGCTTGTAATAAAATGTTGTTATTGGGCTATCAGAAATTTTCTTTTATTTTCTTTTTACTTTCTCTTACCTTTATATATGTTAATATATATAGAGAAAAAAATTCGATGTCGAGATTTTGATGGATATACACGATTTGAGGTCCCCTGAATCCAATAAAGAGATTTTCGCGACATGGTCTGTCTGTCTGTCTGTCTATGTGTCTATGTTCAATTTAAAGCATGAAGGCATCGAGCTAGGAGTTTGAAATTTTATATTTAAGTTAGCCACCCCCCTTGAGCGTGAAAGTAAGATATATATACGATAACCGTTTATTATTAATTTATCTATTGGGGGTCCAGGCATTCTTATTTGGTATCCAAATGGCTTAAATAAAATCATAGGACTGTCTGGGATCCGAACCCGCGACCCTTGGTATAGAGAGCAGGCACGCTACCAACGACACCAAGCCCGAGGGCGTGGATTAATTTTATTCTCAACATTCCATGTTAGCATTGTTTGATTCCGAATCCGATTTGGGGGATCGATGACTGGTGATTTTCGATTGGCGATGTTGGTGTCTCCTCTTCAGGTACTCAATCAAGGGATGCCTTGTCGACATTCCCCGCAAAGTCAAGCCAACATGCAATCCGTTAATGAAACACAAACAATAATCCGTCAGACATGAATATTTAAAAAATTATAATTTATCTTTTTTTTTTTTTTTTGTCTTCCCTTTCATCATTTGCGATATTTATTTTGCAACTTACAATAACTTCAAAAAGTGGAAGATCATTTAATTCTCTCAGGAACATAGTTAAATTATATTCCTCTTACGTTAGAGTCTTATTGTTTTATTACCGTATATATTGATATGTAGCTTTCGTTTTATTTCAATTTTGTTTTGAAGTTATTTTGCTTTGATTTATTTTGTTTCTAATGTTGGTTTTGTTTGGAGCCCATGTATTTTTGGAGGTCTTGTTTTGATGATATTTTATTTTGAGGACACTGTATTTTTGGGAAATTTTTTTTTTTTTTTTATGTTTGTCTGAACGTTATTTTATTTTCATTTTGTTTAATTTTTGTTTGGTTTTGATAATATTTATTTTGATCTTTGTTTGTATTTTGATGATCTTTTATTTGGATTTTTTGCCTTGTTTTGATGCTATTTGGATTTTATTTTATTTTCTTTTGTATTGATGTTATATTACCTTGAATTTTGTTTTGTATTAATGCCATTGAATGTTATTTTGATGCTGTATCAGTCAGATTGTTTGTCCTGTGTTGTGGTGTTATTGTATTTTGATTTTGCTTTTGTTTGTATGCTCTATTATTTTTATTTATTTATCTTTTTATTTATTTTATATTTTTTCTCTCTCTTCCCGTTCTCATTGCATCGCTTTACTCATGTCATCCGCCCACATAACCAATGTATATGTATTTTGAAATGTAAAAAAAAAAAAAAATTGATATGAGGTTGAAATTGTATATGTTAATAAACAACGGGGCTGGAAATAAGCTTTTAATCAAAATCGCGCCAAGACTACTATACTAATATAAATGAAAAAATTTCCCTACTTTTCCATGAAGCACACGGACACTTCCATAACACATTAAATTAATTGAGAATATACAATTTAAAGAGCGACTAAAAGATAATTGATTTTTGAAATTTAATCAAAATCGTTGGAGCGAATTTTGAGAAAATCGAAAAAAACTGAAAAATTTACATCAGTAAAATACTAGTACTATTTGGTCGATTTCGATTAAAAGCTTATTTTCACGCTCGGGGGGGGGGGTACATAACTTGATTATAAAATTTCAACCTTCTAGCTCCTTTCGTTCTTGAGTTAGTATTTTGCTCACAGACACACACAGACAGACAGACCATGTCGCGAAAACCACTTTTTTGGATTCAGGGGACCTCAAAACGTGAAGATCCATCAAAATCTCGACATCGAATTTTTGACATGAAACCAATACTTTCTCTCTATATATATATTACATATATACATAGGTAAGAGAAAGTAAAAAAATTGTCTCTCTCGGGGTTTTGTCTGTTAGAAAAGATAGAATTCGTCCAGCAGTAGCAGCAGCAGCCGGAATTGCATCAACTCTCTCTCTCTCTCTCTCTGAAAGGCAATCATAAATAAAGATAAGAGAGAGATGGGCTGTCGCGAATCGGGCATCAATCTCGCTAATGGCACTCGGCACAAAAACACAATAGTTCGTAAATTGCGAGCGAACTCCTCAAACGTCTTGATTAAAGGTGACGGGTGTCCGTGGGTCCGGATGCCTGCACGTTTCGGGATTTATCCTCGCCTCCAGGGGCTCAGGCCCCCAATCGGTTACAAATTAATTAATTTCAGATAATAAATTCTTTCTTCTTTTTTTTTACTAAATATTTATTCTGCCGCAGCGGCTTGATTTTTCTTTCTTAATAATTATTCATCAAAAAAAAAAAAAACAAGTTGTTGGTCCGGCTTCAAAAAAAAAAGAAGAAATTATCAATTTCTTTCCAATAATTTGGTAAATAATAAACATATTTTATAACTAAAAGCAATTAATTGTAGAAACTAGATTAGATAGATCGACTAGCGTGGAGAGATGTTTGCTTTTCAATTAAAAATGATTGATTATTCTCTCTTTTTAACGATTTCTATTCACAAATAAATCAATTATTTATTTTTTAATAATAAAAAAAGAATTCATTTGATTGGACGGTATAAGTCAATCTATACGATTGGCCGTTTATTTAATCAAAGTGTTTTCATTCACGGTGATTCAAATCTGACAATAGACAAGAAGGTTTTTATTTAATAATTCGTTCCGTCATTTATTCTCTTTCCTCATTTTCCAAAATCAATAGGACATACTAGAAAATAAATAATACACTGCGCGTCAATGAAAACGTATACCATTTTGTTTCTTCTTAAGAAAACCTTAATGATACTCTAATTAAGCGTTTTCCAAACTGTGAGGCATTAGCCACAGCGAGCAATTTTCCAAACTCACTTGTCAGCCAAAATTATTTCTTTTATTGTGACGTTTAGGCCTCTAGTCTAGGCCATCTTCAAACCCGGAGGCGAGAATAAATGAAATTTTAATTTTAAAAGAAAATTTTGAATGAAAAATGACAATTTTAATTTTGAAATTAAAATTTCATTTATTCTCGCCTCCGGCTCTTAAGAAGGCCGAAACGTCACAATAATTTTGGCTAAGATTTTTTTTTTACTCTGCTTTAATGTAGATTTATATTTATCACGAATGTGTTTATTAAAGCTTTTGTGGTTTGAAATTATTATTAATAGGAGAATTTTTAATTATATACCACATATTTGTATTAAATATTTATTAAAAATATATAATTACTGTACAACGTTTCAACTGCTTATTCTGCAGCCGTTCTCAAGTACTGTGCACTTGCTCCGACTCAAGTTAACTAACTGTCATGTCTGTTACTTGCCTTTTTATATACAGCGACGTCAGCGCCATCTGTCGACATTTCTGTGAAGTTAGATTCAAATTTTTTTCCCGCTCTTTTCCACTCATTTTCAAGAAGTTAGTCACAATTATCAAAGCAAGTGTTTACATAAAAAGCATGATGTTACAATAAGTTTCTTGAGTTTGATTTTTACATAGATGTTATAAAATATTATTATTAAATCATTCCAAAATTACACATATACATATATACATATTCACACATATACACCCCTACGTACATACACACACACATACATATATGCATCCACCTACACAAATACAAATCTTCTTCCCTTGTCTTTATTATTCCCGCGGTGCGGGTTCGGTGGTGAAAGGGGCGACGGAATGTTTTTTTTTGGTTTTTTTTGCGACCAGACGAAATAGAAGAGACCGGCCCGTCGCACGGTCTGACGCCTGTTGAAAATATAGAAGGAAAGGACAGACATTGTAAAGAATAGGACTGCCAGTCCCCGCTCGGGTAGCTCGTAGTCGCCATCCACGTACTCACAAGAGGTGGGCCCCTGAGCAGAACACAAATACAAATCATTTTAATAAATAATCTATATATAATAATAAGTCGGAGTGTCCGTCTGTCCGTCTATCTGTCACGATCTGCTTGACCAATTTCCCGTTGGAATTTTGAAACGAAATTTTGCAGTCTTATAGAGGACGTTATGGAGAGTCCCGGAAAAATACTCGGGTCCCAAGATTCTTAAAACTTTTTGAATTATTAATTCCTAAATTTACGATTTCTCCCATAGGAAATGTATAGAGAACTATTAAATCTTTAAAAAGTATATCAGTAAAATTTTTCGTTAAAATTGTTTGAACTACACTTTACTGATGTTTTTCAGATTTTTCAAATTCATTTTCCGGCTCTTCTTTCCATAGAGCCAGTGTTAAATCCCCATATGGGGACTTTCATGTTAATTTCGATTCAAAAGGGGGTCCCCTTTGGAACTTTTTACGCATTTAAAATTTTTTTTTCCAATTCTCATGAAATTTTGTATTTATTTACGATTCTATATTGTGTATAAAATGTCCAAATATGAGATTAAAATTTTGAAAAATAACCATAGTTTATTTCAAGCAGTCAACATTTAAAATGCAAGTTTGAAACTAAGGTGCTATGGGAAACTAAATATATCTCGACACAAAAAATCTGGTGTGACCAGCACGGTGCACAACTTTCTCTTACCGACGGGTAAGTTGTGTGCTGTGCTACCTTCACACCAGATTTTTTATTATTGTTATCGTTTAAGTATTTAAAACGAATGTGTAAGGAAAAACTTTATCTCCAACTTGTTGTCCTCAATTCCAATTCTAATTTTACAATTATTTGAATAATTCATTGCAAAAATCATTTAATGAATAGGAAAAGGAGAATAAATAGGATTATTTATTAGTCAATGATTGGGTTGACTGCCTTCTTTTTTATTTTAAATCCAATTAGGGGTATAAATATTCATCAAATTTTTTATGTCAAGTTTTATTTGAATCTTCCTGTCTGTCTGTCTCTACTTCTAACAAACGATAAAAACAAATTGCAATATTGCCAGCAAACAAAAAAAAAAAAAATACTGACTATTTTTTTTAAGAAAATAATAAATAAAAGTTTAATTATTGATTTATTAATAAACTTTTCAGATAACTATTGACCTTTCTGATATATAGAATTAATTAAAATATATATAAAAGAATTTGCATTTTGCTATAAAAACAAAAAAAAAAAAAAATTCACAAAATTCGAAAAGATGGAGATAATTTTTCTGTCAAATTTTTTTACTATTTGACATGGATTCTAGAACCTTATATCTTAATTCAAATAATTAGATAATAGGCTCTTTTTAAAATTTTTAATTCCCATATTTGACTGCAAAGGCCACTCGGGTTCAATATTTTTAATATAATATTAATAAAACCGATGGCTACCGAGGGACGTTCCACACGCTTGTTTTTCAGAGTCATCCCACCGAAATTCAGCTATCCTTTGGCATTGTTTTCTTGCTAGATAATATATTGAAAATTGTTAATTTTTCTAAAAAACAAAAACCTCCTCTCCCCTTTATTTCAAATTTGTTTTGTGTACTCTCTTTTGATGCCATGGCCCTCAATTTGGTAGACATTGCATTGCATTCTAATACTTTTATTTATTTATTAAAGTGAAACTTTATTTATATCGGCTCAAATTTTTTCGCTCTTCTATCACCATGTCGTGTTACATGTCGTGACGTCAAGCCGTGACGTCACAAGCCGAGACGTCACAAGTCTTGACGTCACCAACGACTCGCACCAGGTTTCTTGGCATATACTCTGAAACTACTGGTCCGATTTTTTTTAGGTACTTGACTCCTGGGTCATTTTCCCTCTGCTAAGATTACAATTACAATAAAATTATACACACAATTAATAATTATCTACTACATTTATAAAGTTATTGATTGGTGAATTGAAGTCGCTCTCCATCTGTAAATCTTCTTCAGTTGGTTGTTGAGACATCACGATATTTGGAGGAATTCGATTTTTTTTTATTTATTCTCCCTCTGGCCTTTTGTTAGCCATAGGGCATCTCAAAATTTTACAATTTTTTTTTTTTAACTATTTGGTTTTACAATTATTATTACAAACATTTTACAAAAATTATACAAAAACAAAGGACTAAAATTAAAAAAAAAAAAAAAAAAAAAAAAAAAAACGATAAAGTCAAAAACAAAGCAATAAAAAAACAAAAAATACAAAAACAAAACACGATAAAAACAAAGCAATACAAATACAAAAACAAAACAAGATGAAAACAAATTCGATTTAAAGTTTTTTTTTTTTACTTATTAAAATGTTTAACATATTCTTACTACTACTACTCAGTGATTAGTGTCAACCCTGACACGTTGTGGTTACTCTGAAGAGTAACTCTCATGGGAATGATACTGAGGTGGGTTCCCGTTTCCTTCCTCATGAGGAGGCATCTCAAATAGAGTTGGATAATTTATTGCCGTGAGGGGGGATTTGAACTCGAGTTGTCTTCAACTTCAAGCTTAACTGTTAACTGCTTTATTCCCTCGGCTAATCGCCTCCTCTACATATTCTTAATATCTTCCAATTCTTGGACTGTTATAAGGATTTGGTGGAAGAGGTGCTGACAGTAAGTTAGGGCTTTTCAAAGTAAATTTTAGAAGGTTGTTGTTGTTGTTGCACTTTTCTTTTTTATTGAAGACTGTGTATTAGTGGTGAGATAATGAGGAAGAATATATCTAATACTTGCTACCGAATATTTTTATAGCGATTATTGTATTTACATTTTTGGTGGAAATATCAGAATTTTGGACTATGAGGGGCCCTGAAATGAATGGATAAGGGGAGACGAAAGTTTTTTTTTGATTATTTTAATAAATTCCAGGTTTATTTGGCCACATAGGCCCTAAAAATTGCAATTATTTTTCGCCTTATACTCACTCCACAGTGAGGGGGAACCTCCGCCACTGCACAAGTATCTCCTCAGAGAAGTAGAAATAATAGAATGGTATATTTATAGATTTAGATTTGATTATAAAGTTCTTTTGATGAAATTATTAAAATTTATTATATAATCTTGTTTGAAACTATTAATATCGGTCTCTTTGTGACAGTTTTTGCTCTGTGATTGAGAGATCTCTCTTTTCTCTCTCTCTCTAGCTCTCATTCTTCCTTCTTATAGCCATTCATTAAGATAGACAGACAAACGGCATTATCGATAAATTACAACTTGAGATTCTTATTTCATTTGCCTGTCCCGACTCTGAGTTTAATTAAAACATTTGAACTCTCCATTTATTTAATTTATTTATTTGATGAGAATGCATTTAGGGCTCTAATAAACATCAATGATCTTAAATAAATTTGCTCAAGAAGGAAAAAAAGAAAAAGAAAAGAAATACACCTTGAGATGTCTTATTTCTTTCGTTTGTTCTTTTTTTTTTAGATTCTTTTGTGTTGTTTATTTTCAAAAACGAGATTAATTTTAATTTTATTTTTATACACACCTTGTTATAAAGAAGGGTGTTCGATTATGGGGAGAAAATAATCGATCATCGGATTATGTAAAATAATCGATTATTGGATTCGGACAGACGGTCTTTTTAACCCTCCGGCGAAAAATCATTTTGACCTTTTTTTGACGTGGCAACGTCTTACAATGCATGTTTGTATAATGGTCGGGTAGGGAGACATGCACGAAAAAGTTAGCGGCTTGAATAACTCCTGTCTTAAGAGGTATAATTATGTTGGATATAGGATTAGAAAGAATGTTTTACAGCTAAAGATTTCAACATTTATTTTTACTTCTCTTACCTCTATATATGTTAATATAGAGAGAAAGTATTGGATTCATGTCAAAAATTCGATGTCGAGATTTTGATACGTTTTGAGGTCCCCTGAATCCAAAAAGTGGTTTTTGCGACTATGGTCTGTCTGTCTGGGTTCAATTTAAATCATGAAGGAATTGAGCCGGGAGGTTGAAATTTTATATTTAAGTTAAAGAGAAGTTGCTCTTGATGTTATCGATTGGAAGAGAGCAAGTACAGGTGCAGCAAATAAAGAGAGCCTTTGGAAAGGGAGACGTTTCGGACAAAATTTTATTTGTCCATCCTCAGTCCTCGTTGGCTTATAAACTAATTAGGCACAAAGTTGTCATTGTTGTTGACACTCGCTTGTTTTTATAAAACAATATACATGTGCACAATTTGTGCCGCAACAAACAATGAGAACTTTGCGCCTAATTATATTAGTTAATAAGTCAACGAGGAATCTGAGGATGACCAAAACAGATTTTGTCCGAAACGTCTCCTTTCGTCATTTAGCATCATCCAAAGGCTCTCTTTATTTGCTGCACCTGTACTTGCTCTTTTCCATTCCATTTTATATTTAAGTTAGACACCTACCTAGAGCGTGAAAATAAGCTTTTTATCAAAATCAACCAAAGAGTACTAGTACTTTACTGATGTAGTTTTTCAGTTTTTTTTCGATTTTCTCAAAATTCGCTCCAACGATTTTGATTAAAATTCACAAATCAATTATTTTTTAGATGCTCTTTAAAATTCTCATTCTCTTTTAAAATCTTTTCAAAGCACACTTTACTCTTGTACTTGGCAGTAAGAACTGGTAAAAATGGTTCCATTAGTAACAAAATATAAATATTTTTCTTCAAATTAACTTCAAATATACCATACTGTCGGAATCTAAATACATGTCGACACAAAAAAATTGGTGTCTAGTACAGTACACAACTTTCACCATTCAAGTAAGAGAAGAGTTATGTTTTCGTGCGACCATTCACACCTGGAATTTTTCTAGAAGGGGAAAATGAATATTATTTGACATTAATTATCAAGAAATTGTATTTCTCTTTAATCGTTTACAATAGATATGTTCCCTCTTTACACAGTGTGTTGTTTTCTCTCGATGCAGGAGCAGTTTTCCTGTTGACAAATGCCGTGATTGTCTGTTGTTGTTGTTGTTGTTGTTGTTATACAGGTGTAGTGGTTTATAAAAATGGCCCTTTCCTACCAGATCTCTTTTTTTCCTCGGCTCCATAGTTTAATTGTCTGGAGTTGCTAGAGAAGAGAATCTTTCAACTTGCTGCTTCAAATTTGCTCTCTTTCTCTTCAAACATGCTCGTTAATAAATAAAAAAGGAGTTAATAAACCAAATTCTTTTTGTTAAATTGAAATAAATTCTTCCCACCATCGTTTTTCACTATAACTAGTTTTACCGAAAAAAAAAATAAATAATAAACAGCGTTATAAATTGATTTTGTCTTGTAATGTTTTGTTTTTAGAAGGCTCTCAGGTTAATAGATAGGTAAATCAATCAATAATTAAGAGACAAGGTCTTATTTGATTAAGACATGTAATGGAGAGACTGATGAGGTTTCAAAAAAAAAA